>WSFP011472950.1:0-17434 GCA_009831015.1 Picea engelmannii
AGCAACAAACTCTACATGCATTTGTTCTACAGATTAATGGGTTATAGATTCAAACATATATTCACTAAACTATGAAGAACTCATATAGTGGGACGGGAAAAGCATTTCTTTATTATTAACTTTAATGAATCAACTTACAATGTTGAGACCGACCACCTCTCTGCGAACATGATCCTGGGCTCCTCTTCAAATGTCCTCCAATTTCTTTGCTCTATATCTCTCTTTACACAAGGATGGCTAAAGGGTTGGGACAATGGGAATGTGCAATTGGGTAGAGTTTCTTTACTATTATTCTCCTCCTCCAAATGGGACCCCTAACCCTTCTTTTATAGGCTAGAAGAAGCTAGGTATTTGGATGAACCCTCGGCCATGCATGGCCGGGATTTTCAGTTAACTCACCCAAATCTGTGTGTTTCGTCAGCAACTTTCCTTTTTTTGTTCTTTTGTAGGTACACGCGGGTTTTTTTAGGTCTGCTAGCGTGTACACGTATGCAGTAATGGAGTAGGGTGTGTGGGCCCTTATAAAAGAGGTTTTTTAAAGAGTTGTTCAGTAGTGTTTTGGAAAAGAAGGAATATGAGATGGCCTGATGTCAGGTAAGCATGTTTGGTGCAAATTAGGGTTATAACACCCCCTACCATGGATTGGGTGACAATTGGGTTTTGACCAATAAAAGGGGGTTTCCCCCTAGTGGGTATGTGGAAGGGCAGTTTTCCCCCTAGTGGGTATGTGGAAGGGTGGTTTTCCCCCAAGAGGGACAGGTCCTCTAGATGATGGTTCCCCCCCAGTCGGGATTTTTTTCGTTGTTGAGTGTGCATGCATGGTATGGTTCTGTATTTTGTGATGCACAGGTGACCCAATAGGGTTCTGTGGAAGATACATAGTTGTAGGTTGAAGAGGCGGTGTGGTAGGAGTAACTGTCAAAGTTCCTTGTATATAAATAGGAAGTACGACTCTGGTGTTTCTTTGGACTTACACTAACGTGGAAATAGGATTGACTACTTTTTCGATGGGATGGTCAATAGTCTGACCAGACGGTCCTGCCTCGGCACCAACAGAGGTAAGAGGGTCAAGAGGTGGTCGACTAAAATTGAATTTTTCGTAAAGATCACGTCCCAATGGATTACTTCATATAGAATGAACAGGTGTTTGTTGTGGATTTACCATGTCAGTAGAACGAACAAGGGTCATGTACTCTTCAATAAAATCTGGTTGTGTGGGTTCCATCTATGTCTCAGTGTATGGCCTCGATGGTAGACGAAGACAATCTTCTTCTATGACGTTACCTAACGAGTCCAATCAAATAAAGTGTTAGGGACCCAACCCCTCACGTAGGTAGAACAATGTATTCTGATGTAATAAAGATCAATATTAATAAGGCCTTGCAATAAGGTAGAATAAGTCAAATGTAAGAAGACCCAATAGAAGATTCTTCTTCTAGAAGGATCTTCCTATAGATGGTTCTCTTGATAGACATATTTAGTATAAATAGGAGTTGAGGGTATGAGAACCCTAGCTTGGATATTATTGTAATAGAGCTTTGCTCGAATAGAGGTTGCCCCCTCAAAGAGGCAAGTGAACATTTCTCTCAGTAATCGAAGTGCTCTTTCTGGTGTTATTCTGTTATCATTTCATTATTATTGTGGTTTTATTCTAGTTATATTGTTGTTCATTTGCCATTTCTATCATTTTATTTTTGTTCTGCATACTTTTTATATCTGGAATATTACAAGTGGTATCAGATCACTTTCCTTGGTAGAAAATTGTGGGTTAAATTTGTTTTTAAGGTAGATATGTATTCCAATGTCTTTAAGCTACAAAGATCTATCGTTACACGCATAAACCTATGGTTGAGGGATTCATACACGCATGAAATATGAGTGGTTCTTAAGAGAACATCTGTTGGCCACCCTTGTAACCCCTGTTGGTACCCCTTCGAGTGGTAGCACATCAGAAAACACCTATATATGAATTGGCCTATATTTCATGAATCCCTCTTTAGATAAACCTATCGGTCGCTTGACTGCTATAGTGCCACCGAGATCAGCAGTCGGGAATATATTCTCTATTACCTGGGTAGTCGGGTAGTACAGCTAAGGGCACAGTCTAGCCTCCTTAGTTAGTGCACTGAGATATTGGGACGGGTACTATTGTTGGACCCGATACGTATATCAGAGAGTTATATCACAAGGAAAACCCTTGTCTGTAGAACCCTTGAATACCTAACCCTTGGGGATGAAAACAAAAAAATAAAATAGACAAGATCTATAGTTGTGCAACTGTGTTCAAGTTGCCAAATCACTACACATTTCTTCTTGGTTAAGCATTTTGGAATTTCATCACTACAGTATTCTTTAGACCAGAGTATTCTTTATATCGGAGACCTATTCCATTATATTTATCTCTTCACCCTTATCACATTCATACCTATCATTTTTCAGGAAAATTTTTGACCCCACCCGCCCCTTTTCGGTTCCCTCGTCATCATGGCCCATACCCGTAGCCAAGACTTGGAAGCTCACTTCAATACCTTGCAATATAATTTCAAAGAGACCCAACAAGAAGTGAAACATCTCAGTGCCAATATTTCCACAATCAATACAAACATGCAGTCCTCCATCGTCACCTCAATCGAGGAACTCAAACAAGACATGAATACCCAGCTTGAATCCGTCGTTTCGATGATCTGCACCAAGCTACATATCCCTACAGATACCCCTTTATCTGACCCACCTTTGCATACCGAAGTTGAAACTTCGTCTCATTCCCATAATTTTCAACCCCATCACTTTCAGCATGACATATGCCTTCCGCAGGTGGATGTGACCAAATTTGATGGCTAAGATCCTACTAGTTGGGTAACTCAAATGGAACATTATTTCTCTTTGTATGGCATTACATATGACTTGGCCAAACTCTGGTATGGTGTTCTCCATATAGATAAGGAACGTTGGCAATGGTTGTAATGGAGAAAAACTTCCTATCAAGGGTATGTTTCTTGGACACACTTTGTGGCAGAGCTTTATGAATTCTTTGACACCAACACCAACCATTTAGGTTGTTTGAAAAAATTGAAATAATCTGGCACAGCGGAAGACTTTATAACTGCTTTTGAGCAACTGGCTCTTCGTACAGAGGGCATGTCTGATGCTTTTTTTCGAGAATGTTTTATCAGTGGCCTCAAGGATGAGATTCGTGCCCATGTCCTCATGGCTCGTCCTCAGAGTTGGGTGGAGGCTACTAAACGAGCTAAGGAAGCACAACAGGTTGTCTCTTCTCAAAACCGAAAAACCCTTATTTATTCCTCTCACTAAACCAGTAAATACCACTCCTCCTTCCACTCCATTAAAGATCCAAAAATCGACCAGATCTGAAATGGCGGAACACCAACTCAAAGGCCTTTTTTATAATTGTGATGACAAATATCTTATGGGCCCCAAGTGTAAGGAACAAAATATTTTTATGTCCATCTCGGAGGATGTTTCAGAAGAGGATGTTGAAACTCCCCTTGTGTCTGAGTCACCTAAACCCACAGACATAACCCCTCCCTTAGACCCTCCCGAAGTAGAACCAGTGATTTCCCTAAATGCTCTCACTTGCTTCTCTGCTCCCCAAACCCTCAAGCTAATTGGTTACATCAAGCATAGGAAAGTCATCATTCTTGTTGATAGTGGAAGAACCCATAATTTTATTCATCACCGCATTTCCCAAGAAACTCATTGTTATATCCAAGCAGTCAATAATTTCCAAAACATGATTGCCAATGGAGGCTCCATGAAATGTGAAGGGTTTTTTGAAAATGTGCATCTCCAAATTGGTGACTACCACCTGAAATCTCATATGTTTTCTATAGACATGGGCGGTTGTGACATTGTGTTGGGTGTAGACTAGCTAAGGACTTTGGGTCCCATTTTCATGGATTTCAAGGAATTAACCATGCAGTTCGACTAGGAGGGCCAAAAATATAAGTTCCAAGGCATCACCGCCGGTTCACCTGAGATCATTAGTACCCATTGCAAGGAAAAGATGATAAAAAAAGGTCATTTTTCCATTATTTCCCAACTCCATGCCATACAGGAAACTAAGACACCCTTTGTTCCGCAAGAACTCCAATCCATCCTCTCTAAACATCAGGTGGTCTTTTCCACTCCCTAGGGACTCCCGCCTTCCTATGGTGCTCATGATCATTCCATTCCCCTTATACCAGGAATCCTTCCTCCCAATATCCATCCCTATTGTCACCTCTTTTCCCAAAAAAATGAAATTGAGAAAATGGTTCAAGAACTGCTTAACCCAGGCGTTATCCACCCTAGTACGAGCCCCTACTCTTCTCCTATGGTCATGGTCCTGAAGAAACAAGGTTCTTGGTGCATGTGTCCTGACTTCCACGCCCTCAACAAACTCACCATTAAAGACAAATTTCCCATTCCTATCATTGATGACCTCTTGGATGAATTGAGTGGTGCCCAGTTCTTTACTAAACTTGATCTTCGTTTTGGATACCACCAGATCCGTATGAAAGAGGCATACATTCCTAAGACTGCCTTTATAACTCATGAGGGCCACTATGAGTTTTTGGTCATGCCCTTTGGCTTGTGTAATGACCCCTCCACCTTCGAAATCCTCATGAATCATGTCTTTCTCCCTTTTCTCCATCATTTTGTCTTAGTTTTCTTTGATGATATCCTCATCTATAGAAAAACCTGGACATACCATCTTTCTCATGTGGACCGAGTTCTCCATCTACTCTCTCAACACCAACTTTTCCTGATTTCACAAAAACCTTTGTCCTGGAATGTGATGCTTCAAGAAAAGGTATTGGCGTTATCCTTATGCAAGAGGGTCAGCCTTTGGCCTTTACCAGCAAACAACTATCTGAACAAAATTTGGGAAAATCAATCTATGAAAAGGAAATGGTGGCTATTATGCATGTTTTTGATTTGTGGCACCCTTATCTATTGGGGCAACGCTTCCAAATTAAGACAGATCATCAAAGCTTCAATTATTTTCTGTAACAACAAATTTCCTCCCCAGAGAAACAAAAATGGGTGACTAAGCTCTTTGGATATGATTATGAGATCATTTACAAGAAAGGAAAAGACAAAGTGGTTGCAGATGCACTTTCCCGAAAATATGAAGATGAAGGCTCCCTTTTTTCTCTCTCCTTTATTATACCAGATTGGCTCCAAGTTGTTTGTTAGGAATGGATACATGATCCCAAAAGTTTGCATATGATACAAAAATTCCAGTCCAATTCTCTAGTTTCCCCAGGGTACTCTTGGATCCATGATGATCTTCGATACAAAGTTCATTTGTATTTAAGTAAATAGTCAAAACTTAAATCCACGGTGCTTTCTGAGCTTCATGCTACACCCACAGTTGGGCACTCTAGGTTTACCAAAATCTATGACAGGGTCAAACGTTCTTTTTTCTGGGATGGCATGAAACAAGACGTTCATAATTTTGTGACCGAATGTGATGTGTGTCAACACAGCAAGGGAGAAACAGTCAAATCTCCTGGCACACTACAACCACTTCTGATTCCACCTGCTATATGGAGGGATATCTCTATGGATTTTATTACAGACTTACCTAAACTGGGAAATAAATCAGTCATCGTGGTGGTAGTTGATCGCCTTTCCAAGTATGCTCATTTTTGTGCTCTTCAACACCCATTTACAGCATCCATAGTGGCTCAAATTTTCATGGACCAGGTCTTCAAGATTCATGGCATGCCGCATTCTATTGTTTATGATCACGACCCAACTTTCACCAGCAATTTTTCGCAAGAACTATTCAAGCTACAAGGCAACCAATTGCATCTCAGCACAGCTTATCATCCCCAAACGGATGGTCAAACTGAAGTTGTCAACAAGTGTTTGGAAACATATTTGAGGCGTTTTGCATTGGAAAAGAAAAATCAGTGGGCTCAATGGTTAACCCTAGTTGAATGGTGGTACAACACTTCATACCATACATCTACCTGCATGACTCCTTTTGAAGTGGCATATGGACAAAATCCACCTTCAATTCTCTCATATTTACCAGGTGTCTCAAAGGTCTAGGCAATTGACCAAACACTTACAGTTCGAGAGGCTATTCTCCATACCCTCAAAGAGAATTTGGTCATGGCCCAAAATTGCATGAAGCAACAAGAAGATCAAGGTCTCTCTGAACCTCAATTTGCAGAAGGGGATCAGGTGTTTCTTCAATTGCAACCTTACAAGAAAAGTTCCCTCGAGGCCGACCATTGTCAGAAGTTGGTGCCCAAATTTTATGATCCTTATACAGTTCTCAAGCATGTGGGATAGGTGTCCTACCAGTTAGCTTTTCCCAATCATTCTAAGCTACATCTTGTTTTCCATGTTTCATGCTTAACAAAGGTGATTGGAACTAAGTGCCAAACTCAAACCAACCTTCCTAAGTTGGATGAAGAAGGCTCCATTTGGCTACATCCACAAGCAGTTTTGGACCAATGTGAGTGTCTCCTGCATCAGCGAACCATCAAGGAAGTGTTAGTCTAGTGGAAAGATACAACTCTAGCAGATGCCACTAGGGAACCAGCTACCATTCTGCAGCAATTTCCACATCTCAAGCCTTGAGGACAAGGTTTTTTTCAAGGGGCAGGACATGTTAGGGACCTAACCCATCACGTAGGTAGAATAATGTATTCTGATCTAATAAATTTCAATATTAATAAGGCCTTGCAATAAGGTAGAATAAGTCGAATGTAAGAAGACCTAATAGAAGCTTCTTCGTCTAGAAGGATCTTCCTCTAGATGGTTCTCTTGATAGACATATTTAGTATAAATAGGAGTCGAGGGTATGAGAACCCTAGCTTGGATATTATTGTAATAGAGATCTAATCGACTGGAGGTTTCCCCCTCGAAGAGGCAAATGAACATTTCTCTCAGTAATCGAAGTGTTCTTTCTGGTGTTATTCTATTATCATTTCAGTATTATTGTGGTGTTATTCTGGTTATATTGTTGTTCATCTTCCATTTCTAGCATTTTATTTATGTTCTGCATACTTTTTATATATGGAATATTATAGAAGGAGTGGCTCGATAGAAACTTGTGACATAGGGTTAATAGGAGGAATGGGATCTTCCTCAACCGTAACTAAGGCTCTTTTGGGATTTTCTAACAAAGGAGTAGCAGCGCTCCCAACATCCGAATGATTCTCAACCTCTTCATGGTAAAAATATTCAGGTGAATTAGGAGGTAAGGGTTCGTAGCCTTGTAGAGGCAGCCCTTGCATCATACGTGATCTACGAAGACCTTTATTTTCTACACTATCAATCTTGAAAAACAATTAAGTAAATAAACAACACTCACTAAATATATAGAAGAACCAACAAGCAAACAATACCTTCTCTCAATGACTATACTAGTTGGTGATGAAATCCAACATCGCGGGATCAAATTGAGAAGGGGATAGGATATGAGTGGGTGGATCAGTTACATTGGCGACCTTCTTAAAAGACTTACACCTTGGTGCAAGCTTCCACACAATAAACATGGATTTACCCTCTAAGGAGCCCAAGTGAGTTTGAACATCGTTTGTTCCAGGTACAACGAAGACTTCCCTTCACCGTCACCTCGTGTAAGAACCCTAAATATTATGGCTACTAAGGTCACCAACTAGCAGTTATCCTCTAGGAGGGTACAGTCAACAGTCGAGTCCGAACATATGGGTAGGATAACAAGTCCAAAATCCTTCAAGAGAACTAAGGACAAGTGGACCGGTATAACTCTAGAGGACCCCGAACGGATTCAGAATTCACGAAGCACCAAGACCAAATGAAGAAATTTGGACCTTAAGAAGAATCCCCAATATGCAATCTAACTACTATGAATCGTTAAGCCTTGGAGGGATAATATTCGTTGCTCTCCTGAACGTGACCTCGTGCGTAACCCCTATGTGAGAGGGGGATCCCAACTATGCTTATACGAAAATCAGATTTACTCTCCTTATCTCAAGATTCTAAGTTTGTCTTGAATTCTTTGGAGAGTTATTCTCACAGCCTAATCTAAAGCGCTAGTCCTAGTCTATTGTTGGTGTAAAGAGTCTAAAAAGAAAAAGTTTCTAGATTGATTTTTAATTAGTGTTGATCTTAGTGATTGTTCTTTACATAGAGGTGAATGTGAGTGAAACTAATGATGTTGCAAATTGAATTCCAAAGAAGTAAAATAATGATAAGAAAATGTTTCTTTCGATGAAATTCTATTTACGGGAAGGGGAAGAGTTCTTTCTTTCACTACCAAACAAAATAATGCAAAAATTTCATGCAATTTGTTGTCAACAAGAATCCAATTAAATGTTAAATTATAAATAAATATTTTCTGGTATCCAAAAACCAATCACAAAAAGTATCCTTTTGTTTGATTATAAATGTGAATTGGATGATTTTTTTAATGCTTCTTATGTCAATAATAAAAAGAATTTTCACTATTGCAACTTCAAAAAATGGGAAGCAAAAATCACACAAACAAAATGCACTCTTACAACAGTCAATAAGAGACAAAAAAACAAACTAATGATCCAAAGAAAGAACACTAAAAACAAAAAAACACATTTAAGAAATTCTCTGAAAATATATGAAGATCAGAGATCAATTAAAACGGTAAAGAGATCACTGAGTTTCCTTGCAACAATCGTTAATCGGTCAGATGAACAAAAAAGCATCAAAATGAACTCAAAATATGAAGAAAAAGGGTTGATTTCGCAACAAGGAAATATAAAAAAATCCAATCAAAGATCAAAAAGTTTAAAAGAAGTAAGTTGCAGGCCTGACAGAAGACATAAACTGATAGAACAAGATCTGAGTTAAAAAGAAATACCCAAGAATTACACCCAGTAAAAGGGCAGTCAACAATTTTTCAAGATGAGGAAAAATCGATGCTCTGGATATAACAACACCAAAGTGCTACGACACTCCTTAACACACTCTAGGGGAGCACCGATCAGGAAATTGGTGCTCTGGCTGACACTAGAGAAGGCGCAGATTTCTGAGAAAACTTGGAAACAACCCAGAAAATTCAAAAACTTAGGAAGTTCGATCAAAAGACTTTGTGAGACAACTTCAATATTGAAAATAGATGCATAGAAGGATAAAAACAGAAAACAAGATCTAAATATGGGAAAAAATAAAAGACAAAACCGAGGAAAGAAACCAAAATTGAAAGCTTTGATTCCCAGTGGAGTCGCCAATTTCTGTTATAGGAAAATTCCCCTGCAGACAGGTGAATATCCTCTTGGATTCTATACCCCTACTACGAACACAGAAAGATGCAAATGGACATTAACATCCCTTTAAATGTAGTTAATATAATCAAAGTAAAGAGAGGAAGAAAGTATGACGTACCTTTTTCTGAAGCTTTTCCTCGCTTAATACAAACTAAACTTGATATCCAAGCTCCTTAGCATGACACAATATCTGCAATTCAATGGACAGTGAAGAAAACAAAGACTTCCTACTCTATCAAGATTAGTTTAAAATTTATCCATAATAGACAAGTATATGAAATAATACACAAAATTGAAGGAAATAGGCAAAACATATATTAATGAGAACATTAAAAGGTACTTGCAATCTGTAGATGCAGTTGAAACAACCTCTCCAAGTCCTCCTTGTCCAACCCCTTGCTTGAAACATCCACGATCAGAATGACAATACTTTTGTTCATTATTCTCCTCCTCTTCACCATGAGAATGCCTCCTTTTATAGGCTTTGAGAGGCTCAACCACCTTAGTTATATTTGGGATAATTTGAGGATATGACTCCATCAGTTGTGGCATCTCCCTTAGATGCATCCTAAAGCTTGGATTCAAGCCAAACCAACCCCAGTCATCTCTAGTTGTCCTTATATAAAAGGGGGATTTATTCCCATGATTCTATCAACCAATCTATGCCCCCTTAGAATAGGAAACAAAGCGTTGAAAAGATCTATGCTACATGGATAGAGAGCACTAGCGCTCCCTGCATATGAGCAGGGGAGTGTTGATTCTCCAAAAGTTTGTTAAGATGGCCAATTCTCAAGGTAAAACATTTTGTTTAGTCTTTCAAATGATGTGATTTCTCCTTCCAACATGTTCTAGAGGATGTATCAAGTGTTTCCATAGTGTCATTTGCAATGTGACATTTATGACACTTGTGACAAAAGTGCGACACTTGTGACAATGAGAATGTGACATTATCGAAGTGAGGAATTTTGACGTGTAACAAGGAGGTGGGAATCTACATGGTCAATCTATTAGCTTTATAGATTTATGACTTTTGCATCCAAATTTAGACCATATACCCCCTAAAATTTAGATCAGAGTCTCCAAAGGCCTTTTTAACATAAAGAAAATCCAAAACCCCAACCCCGAAAGATGAAAAGCCAACAGTTTTGTGGACCCCGTTTTGGGTAGTTTTGGTTATCAACTTCTCGGGGGCATAAATTTGGCATACAATCTATGTTTGTGGTGCACGATAGCTCGTTGGAAATGTATTGACGAGGATATTCATTAAGTAGGATAAATGAGGGCCATTGGCTATTATTGAGGTGCCTGATCATGAAAAAGTGTCGTTTAGGCCCTAAAAATGGCCCTAGAAGTTTAGGACATGAAAAATTGATAAAAAAAAGTTAACTGCCAACAAATTGTTTTGATCCAGTTGGAATAGGTGGGTGGACACCGATATCCACCTGAATCAATCCTCCATCCTTAGGAAGAAATGGTATCCATTGTGTTGAGTTCCTGAGGGAGAGGGTAAAGCATTTGTTTAATCTGAATCTTGGTGAGTTTCTTGCCTTGTTGGAGAAGTTGTGTTGCTTAGCTTGTTGAAGGCTGTCATGAACTTTTTGTTGGAGGGGTTGAATATTTCCAACCACCTGTTGTATCTTAACTTGACTGGGAGATGTGCAGGCACCCTTGTAGGTCAAGAAACAATATCTTCTTTATCTTCTACAATCTGCTTATGTTGGATAGAAAGGTATTGGGCCAAGGTTGCAGTGGTTGCAATGTCATTCTGTTCACCTTTTGAACAGATTATGAAGATGCTAAATTTTTCAATATGAGAGATTACCTTGTGGCACTGTTTTGGTGGGACATTAGTTAGAACTACCTCTGGTATCCTGTAGAGATGACCCCCTAGAGTAACAATGACATTATGGGGTTGAGACTCATAAATAACATGGCGCTTACACATATATGGTTGTCCAAAAATAACATCATAGACAACTAGCAGGGAAACATAACATAATACCTCATCCTTGAAGGGTTGGATGCTATATGACAATCGACGCTGTTGGCATAAAGATCTTGTCCCTGGCGAAGCCACCAGATGTTGTATGGTTGCGGGTGTGGATTTGTCGACAATCCCAAATGTTTGATGACCTATGTTGAGATGAGGTTCTTTTGGCTTCCACTATCAACAATAAAATGAAACAAGGTCCCCTTCACCCACATCTGTGAGTGAAAAATTCATTCCCCCTCTTCATGATCTACTGGTTCTTCTGATTGAATTATTGCAGTTGCGACAGTAGCAGTGGGGTTTGCGTCGATGATATGTATTCTCCCATTATTTTCTGAATCATATTATGAATCAGGGTTCGACTCCTTTTCTTTGGTCTCGGCCACCAATGATTGTTTTGAGTGGCATTCACCAGTGTTGTGCCAAGGGATTTTGTGGAAATTACACCACTTTCTAGTGTCATTCTTCGTCTTTCCATTAGCCTTCTTTTCCTATGGATTGGACTGGTTTTCTGGAGGCTGGTTGTTAGGGTAATCTTTACCATACTTTAGTTGTTGCATATTTGTAGACCCGATCTCCTGTTTGTTCTGGTGCCTAAATTTCTTCTCAATTTTGACAACATATCAATAGGCATCTCCCAGTGACGAGATGTCCAGAATATCCATTTTGGTTTGGATGTACCTATGTAGAGCCCCATGGTAGTTCAAAACCAGATGTCACTCAGAGTATTTGATACCCATCTTGGTGAGTAAGGTATGGAAATTATTTGTGAACTCCGGCACTATTTGGCCCCTCTCTTGTTGCAGTGTGGTCCATCTCATGTACTGGTCGTCATAGTTACCAACAGGGTAATATTGTTCCTTGACCGCATCCAAGAAAACATCCCAAGTGGGCTCAACCCCATATATTCTAGACTCCACTTTGGAGCTTTTATCCTAGAAAGTTTCCCACCAATGTTTGACATGGGGGAGAACCTTAAGGAGTGTGAAGGTGATCTTTTCCCTGTCAGAAAAATTGTGAACGAAGAAATAACCTTCTAGCATATTCAACCATTTTTCTAGGGCATATGCATCTATATAACCTTCAAATATGAGAATATTAAAATTAACTTGTACCTTGAAAGGAGAGGTTCCTCCAAAATGGTTGTTGATGAAGACATGCATGTTGTTATCAGCAGGCGTTGAAGGATGTTGGAAAAAATCTCCATCATTTCATCCCTTTGTCGCATGAGAGCTTGCTTAAGAAACAAATTAATAGAATCTTCTTCTCTGTCTTCTTTGTTTTCTTCTGCCATGGAGGGTTTATTTGGCATGTGAGAGTGATTTTCCTCAAGAGAGACAATTTCAAGACCCAACTTGCTATACTCGGACCTCGCCGGGGACATGCACTGAAAACGATCAAGAGCATCCTGCACTGATACCACTGATCCAGATTTTTTTTTGAAATTAGAGTGGAGATATAATAAAGAAATGTACATAGATATATCAGATATATAACCATAAACACAGAGATACATTAATACACCATTTCTATTAATGAGTGAAATGTACAAAACTGTAGAAATACAGAGTGAAAGACTCGGTAGAATGGTGGCAGCTTATCTCTGAGAAGAGATGTGATGGCTACACTCATTCACAAGAATATTATTGTTACAATGGGGCTCCAAAGTCCTTTTAAACATAAAGAAAATCCAAAACCCTAACCCCTGAAGATGAAAATCCAACAGTTTTGTGGACCCCGTTTTGGGTAGTTTCGTGTATCAACTTCCCGGGGGCATAACTTTGGCATACCATCTCCATTTGGGGCACATGATAGCTCATTGGAAATATATTGAGGAGGATAATAATTTAGGGGGATCAATGAGATCCTTTGGATATAAATGAGAGCCTTTATCTATCATTGAGGTGCCCAATTGTGAAAAACGTCATTTAGGCCTTCAAAATGGCCTCGAAAGTTTAGGACTCGAAAAAATGCTAAAAACAATAAACTACCAACAAATTATTTTGAGACAATTGGAATAGGTGGGTGAGTGGCCACCGATATCCACCTAGATCAATCCTCCATCATCAGGAAGCAATGGTCTCCATTGCGTTGAGTTTCCGGGGGAGAGGGGAAAGTGTTAGTTGAATCTAAATCATGGTGAGTTGCTTTCCTTGTTGGAGAAGTTGCGCTACTTAGCTTGTTGAAGGTTGTCACGAAACTGTTGTTGGTGGGGTTGAATTTGTTCAACTAACCTATTTCATCTTGGCTTGAATAGGTAGTGTGTAGGCACCCTTTTAGGTGAAGAAACAATATCTTCTTTCTCTTCTACAATCTACTTATGTTGGATAGAAAGGTCTTGGGCCAACGCTGTAGTGGTTGCAGTGTTACTCTGTTCACATTTTGAACAAATTGTGAAGAGGATGATTTTTTTAGTATGCGATATTACCTTGAGTCATTGTTTTGGTGGGACAATACTCAGAACTACCTTTGGTATCCTGTAGAGATGACCCACTGGAGTAACAATGACACTATGGGGTCAAGACTCATAAATAGCATGGCACTTCCACATATATGGTTGGCCCAAAACAACATCACAGACATCTAGTGGGGAAACACCACATAATACCTCATCCTTGAAGGGATGGATGTCGTATGACAATCGACACTATTGAATAACACGAAGATCTCGTCCCTGGCAAAGCCACCCGATGTTTTATGGTTGTAAGTGTGGAGTTGTCGACTATCCCAACTATTTGATGACCTCTACTGAGATGAGGTTCTTTTGGCTTCCACTATCAATAATAAAATGCAGTGGGGTCCCCTTCACCCAAATCTATGAATGAAAAAGGTGCTCCCCCTCTTCAGGATCTGTTGGTTCTTCTGGTAGAATTGTTGCGGTCACGACAGTAGCAGTGGGGTATACATCAATGATTTGTCTTCTCCCATTATTTTTTGAATTAGATTTTGAATCAAGGTTCATATCCTTTTCTTTGATCTCGGTCACCAATGATTGTTTTGAGGGATATTCATCAATGTTTTTCCAAGGGATTTTGTGGAAATCGCACCACTTTCTAGTGTTCTTCATATTTTTGTTACCCTTACTTTCCTGTGGCTTGGATTGGTTTTTTGGAGGCTGGTTGTTAGGGTTTCCTTTACCATACTTTGGTTGTTGTGGATTTGCAGACCCGAACTCCCGTTTGTTCTGGTGCCTAAATTTAGGCTCGATTTTGAAAGCATATCGATAGGAAGCTCCTAGTGATGAGATTTCCAGAAAATCCATTTTGGTTTGGATGTACCTATGCAGAGCCCCACGATATTTCAGAACCATATTCTTCTTATAGCCTTTGATACACAGCTTTGTGCATAAGGTATGGAAAGTTATTATGAAATCTGAAACTGTTTGGCCCCTCTCTTACCACAGTGTGGTCCATCTCATGTATTGATCGTCATATTTACCAATAGGGTAATATTATTTCTTGAATGTATCCACAAAACAATCCCAAGTGGGCTCGGCCCCATATATTCCAAACTCCTCTGTGGAGATTTGATCCCAATAACTTTCCCACCAATGTTAGACATGGGGGAGAGCCTTAAGGAGTGTGAAGGTGATCTATCCCTATCGAAAAAATTGTGAACAAAGAAATAACCTTATATTAGATTTAACCATTTTTCTAGGGCATCCGCATCTATTTGACCTTCAAATACGGGAATATCAAAATTAACTTGTATCTTGAAAGGATATGTTCCTCCAAAGTGTTTGCTTGATGAAGATGTGCCTATTGTTATCGGCAGGTGTTACAGGATGTGGGTAAAATTATCCATCATTTTGTCCCCTTGTTGCGTCAGAGATTACTCAAGCAACAAATTAATACAATATTGTTCTCTATCGTCTTTCTTTTCTTTCTCCATGGAGGGTTTCTTGGGCATGAAAGAGTGATTGTCCTCAAGAGAGACAATATCTAGACCCAACTTGCTATACTCGGACCTCGTCAGGGACATGCATTGAAAAATGATCAAGAGCATCATGCTCTGATACCACTGATCCGTATTATTTTTGGCACGAAATGAGAGCGGATATATAATAAAGAAATGTACAGAGATATATTTGATATATAACCATAAACATAGAGATAAAATAATATACAATTTCTATTAATGAGCGAAATGTACAAAATTGTAGAAATATAGAGTGAAAGACTCGTTATAATGGTGGTAGCTTATCTCTGAGAAGATATGTGACATATATGCTCATTCGCAAGAAGATGATTGTTACAATGAGGCTCCAAAGGAATTTTTAACATAAAGAAAATCCAAAACCCTAACCCCTGAAGATGAAAAACCAATAGTTTTGTGGAGCACGTTTTGGGTAGTTTGGTGTATCAACTTCCCGGGGGCATAAATTTGGCATACGATCTTTGTTTTGGGCGCTCAATAGCTCGTTGGAAAGGTATTGATGAGGGGATTCATATAAGGGTTCAATGGGAGCCTTGGGCTCTAATTGAGGTGTCTAGTTGTGAAAAAACATCATTTAGGCCCTCAAAATGGCCCCAGAAGTTTAGGACCCAAAAAACTACTAAAAATAGTAAACTGCCAACAAATTGTTTTGAGCTAGTTGGAATAGGTGGGTGGCCACTGATATCCACCTGGGTCAATCCTCCCTCCTTAGGAAGTAATGGTCTCCATTGCATTGAGTTCTTGGGGGAGAGGAGAAAGCATTTGTTGAATCTGAATCTTGGTGAGTTTCTTGCCTTGTTGGAGAAGTTGTGATGCTTAGCTTGTTGAAGGTCGTCACAAACCTATTGTTGGCGGGGTTGAATATGTTCAATCAACTTGTTGTATCTTGGCTTGACTAGGAAGTGTGTAGGCACCCTCGTAGGTGAAGAAACAATATATTCTTTCTCTTTTGCAATCTACTTTTGTTGGATAGAAAGGTCTTGGGCCAAGATTGCAGTGGTTGTAGTGTCCTTTTGTTCACCTTTTGAACATATTGTGAAGATGTTGAATTTTGCAGTATGAGGGATTACCTTGCGACACTGTTTTGGTGGGACATTAGTCAGAACTACCTTTGGTATCATGTAGAGATGACCCCCCAAAGTAACAATGACACTACAGGGTCAAGACTCATAAATAGCATGGCACTTATACATATATGTCTGGCCCAAAAGAACATCACAGACATCTAGCAGGGAAGCATCACATAATACCTCATTCTTGAAAGGTTAGATGTTGTATGAGAATTGACACTATTGGCTGACACAGAGATCTCATCCCTAACGAAGCCACCCGATGTTGTATGGTTGAGGGTGTGGATTTGTCGACAATCCCAACTATTTGATGACCTCTACTGAGATGAGGTTCTTCTAGCTTCCGCTATCAACAATAAAATTCAGTGGGGACCCCTTCACCCACACCTATGAATGAAAAAGGAGCTCCCCCTCTTCAGGATCTGTTGGTTCTTATAGTTGAATTGTTGTGGTCATAATAGTAGCAGTGGGGTCTATGTCAATGATTTGTCATCTCCTATTATTTTCTAAATTAGGGTTCAACTCCTTTTCTTTGATATATGCCACCAATGATTGTTTTGAGCAACATTCATCAGTAATGTTCCATGGGATTTTTTGGAAATCACACCACTTTCCAGTTCCCTTCTTCATCTTCCCGTTACCCTTATTTTCCTGTGGCTTGCACTGGTTTTCTAGAGGCTGGTTATTAGGTTCGTCTTTACCATACTTTGGTTGTTGCAGATTTGTAGACCCGAACTCCCGTTTCTTTTGGTTCCTAAATATCTGCTCGATTTTGACAGCATATCGATAAGTAGCTCCCAGTAATGAGATGTCCAAAAAATCCATTTTGGTTTGGATGTACCTATGCAGAGCCTCGCGGTATTTCAGAACCAAATTTCGCTCGGATTCTTTGATACTCAGATTGGTGCGTAAGGTATGGAAATTATTTGTGAACTCCAACATTGTTTGGCCCCTCTCTTACTGCAGTGTGGTCCATCTCATGTACTAGTCATCATAGTTACCAACAGTGTAATATTTTTCCTTCACCGCATCCACAAAAAAATCCCAAGTGGGATCTGTAACACCCTGTTTCCCCCAGATTGTAAATATAACTGAACTGGCCAAGGACTATGGAAAAACTCATAAGTATGAATATGTGATGTAAATGGACCTGTAGAAAGAGGTCAATAAATGTAAATGACAGTTTGAAT
>WSFP011472955.1:0-17434 GCA_009831015.1 Picea engelmannii
TTATGTCGGCTTTAGGCCATTAGTTGTAATTATACCTCCTAGTCTCCTATATATACCAAGGAGACATTTTCATTTTGAATCATCTTGTACTTGAACATTTAAGTGGGGTAAAAGGAGGTTGCCCCCTCTAAGAGGATTATTATTTGAAATTATCTCTTTTTCAAGGCGTTGAGTACTTTTTCTGAGGTTTTTCTATGCTATATTGATATTTGGTTCTTAACAAGAAGTCTCCTAAAATGACATATCTGGAAGATTCAAGATGAATCCTTCTCCTTTGATGAGTATCTAAATTATCTGGACACCTCTGGTTCTGCAAGTAATACATCATATCTTTAAATGAAGGATGTTCATCTACAAGAAGGATTTGACTTTCAATATAAAATAGTGCTGACAAAGAGCTATCTTGTTCATCAATTTCTTCACTTGCTTCTGCATGATGAGCTAAGTGAAGGGCTAAGTCATGTCCCTTAATGGTTTTATAAGTCATGATAGTTAAATCATGCTCTTGGATCTTGGCAAGAAAATGTGCAAGCTTCCCTAAAAGATAAGTCTGTGAGAGAAAAAAGTTGGCAGCAGGTAAAGGTACTTTTACCTATGTGTGCTTACCTAAGATAAAGTGGCGAAATTTTTCAACAACTTTAACAAGAGCAAAAGCATGTTTTTCAATAAAATAATATTTGAATTCATCATCTGACAAGCTTTGAATCATGTAAGCTATTGGTTTTTCATTAACTTGGTCATCACATTCTATGAGGATAGCAGAGATTGCTTCCTTTTTGGCATTAGTGCATATAATAAACTCTTTCTCAAAATCCGGCTTCGCCAAAATCGGTGTGGAAATAATTTCCTTTTTTATCCTTATGAAATAATTTTTGATGTCATCAGTCCAAGAAAAGGAGCAATCTTGCTTAAGAATATTGTGAATTGGTTTGACCATTGCAACAAAATCAGGAACAAACCTACGGACAAAGTTGACAATACCCATAAAGGCTTGAACCTCTTTTCTGGAAGTAGGGGCAAGAATATTTAGGATAGAAACAATCCTTTCGGGATCTATGCTTATTATTGAATCATAGATATTGTGCCCAAGGAGATTGTCCTTGGTAAGACCGAAGATAAACTTAGAAGGATTTAAAGAAATGCTGAATTTCCTGCATCACATGAGAACCTTTCTAAGATGACCAAAGTGATCCGATCGGTTCTTTGAATACACAGTTAAGTCATCAAGATAAATATAAATATTGTTTCTGATCAGATCGTCAAAATCTATCTACATATCTCTTTGTAAAGTGGAACCTGCATTAGATAATCCAAAAGGAATGTGTTCATAAGCAAATGTGACCCAATGTATAATAAACGTGGTTTTATATTTATCTGTCCTTTTTACCTTGATCTGATTATAACCAGAAAAACCATCAAGTAAGGACATCATATGTGACCTTGCAACTTGCTGCAAAATCATTTCCATATTAGGGAGAGGAAAATGGTGTTTTATGTTGTCTCTATTCATTAATGTGCTAAAATAAATGCATAGTCTGATCTGACCAGTTTTTTTCTGAACGAGAACCAAATTGGAAACCCACTTAGAATAATTAACAGGGAAAATTATCCCAACCTTCAATATTTTTTCCAACTCCTTCTGAATAGTTTCTTCAAGTGCGGGGTTAATGGGTCTTTGTTTTTTTCCTAACTGGTTTTATGCCCTCCTTGATAGGGATGTAATGTTGTATAAGAGCAGGATCAAAACCATGAAGATCCTCATAAGACCAAGAAAAACATCTTGAAATTCATGAAGTAACTTAGTGAACTTCAATTTTTCTTTATCAGTACATTGGGCACCTATCTTAACATTTTTTGGACAATCGGGTGTCCCAATGTTCAAGGAAATAGTTTCACCCACTTTCTTTTTCGACTCCTCTTATTTATGTTTTTGTTTGTTTCCTACATCACTCGATGAAAATGAACTTTCTAGAGGTGTCAAGCCCTTCAGAATGTTGTTGTCTTCCATGGATATAATCTCCTTGGGCTTTTAAGGTTCATTTTGTATGAAAGAACATATGCTCTCGTCACTAGGGAATACCTACCATGACTCTACATTGTTAGGGATATGAGGACGATACAAAGATTGAAAGGTGCAATCAGGTATTTGTGGAAGAATTTGTCGAGTTGGAGAGGCTGCAAAAATAGCTAACCTATCAACCGTTGAATTCAGTTCCCTTTTAACATGAGTGATGTTAAATAATAGAAAGTTTGAGATAAGTGACCAAATAGTTTGGGTGTAGCATTTCATTAACTTGTTTCTAGGATAATATATCTTGCATACAAGGTTTACAACAAGTTCAGAGTCCCCAAAAATTGTAACGTGACCACAACCTAAATTATAGGCATTTTCAATGCCTAGCAGTAATGCTTCAAATTCGGTGACATTGTTAGTGCAAGAAAATTCAAACCTATAGGAAAAGTTGTGATTTTTACCTACAGGAGAGAAAAATATAATGCCATATCCATTCCAATCATTGGAGCATGAACCATCAAAGTGAATATGCCACATCCCATCCTCTAGGCTGATTTGTTCCAAGGTAGTGTTGTCCTCATTGACAAATATGGAGTACACTCCTAGGTCCTCTTCAATATAATTTAAATTAGGTTGTGGGATGCTTTCTATATAAGGTGAAATTCTTCCCTCCCTTAGGACTATGATGTTCTTCCCATTTTGAGTAATAGATAAGTCTGTCCCATCGAGTGAGAGGTATCCACCTATCAAGGCTTTCCAGTCTCTTCATAAGATGATTGAATAATTACTCACTTGCATGTCAATTACCTGAATATTAAGGGTTGTCCTTATTTCAGGATGCGTGCACAAAACCAAAGTCACGTCCTTGATCTCACCTATGGTTGATTGTTGTAAACTATTATAAGAGAGCATGATTTTGGCATTTTCATTTGTACAAGACAAGCCTAGCTCTTCCATAATAATTTTTGATATTATGCTTGGGTCCGAACCGCCGTCAATCAGACAATAATGGGATTTTTTGTCCATAATATTTACATAAATACCACATTACTAAGGGGGGAGTGGAATATATTTTTAGAGCTCACAACATGAGGGTAAACACAACACTTGTTGGTGCAGGTCAAATGAAGAGACTCATAAACACTAATAAGAGATATGTACTCATGGTCGTAAGGGAGAAACATGTCAGAACATCCGACTCTTTCCAAGGATGTGATCCTTCTCATAAGAAATAATTAATTGATATTGTTTCTAAGTATGATGATATTTTCCAGGAAAAAGGTGGATTACCTCCTAAGAAGGAAATCCAACATGAAATACATCTTCAACATGATTCTCCTCTTCCTAATGTGGGCATGTACAGGATGTCAGTTGTAGAGATGACATAGATCAGGAATCATGTACAAGGCTTATTGGATCAAGGGGTCATAAGGGCCAACTCATATCTGTGTGGTTCTCTGATCGTGATGGTGCCAAATAAAGATGGCACATGGTGAGTTTGTGCCAATTATCGGGCCTTAAATACAATCATGGTGAAAAATCAATACCCTCTTCCTCATATAGATGATTTACTTGATCAGTTAAAGAATGTTGTTTATTTCACTAAGTTGGATTTGCGCAGTGGATACCTTTAGATCAGGGTTGCAGAACACGATGCATGGAAGACTTCCTTTAAAAAAAAACAAGGATTGTTTGAGTGGTTAGTTATGTCATTTGGGATTTTTAATGCTCTGAAAACCTTCATGTGTGTGATGAATGATGTATTCAGGCCTTTTCTAGATGATTTTCTGATTTTATATTTAGACAACGTTCTTATTTTTATATGTAAATAAAGTATTGGATACTTTGCAAAGGGAAAAGTTGTATGTAAATTGTACAAATGTGAGTTTGGTAAGACTGCACTTGTGTACTTAGGTCATATTGTAGGAGGAGGACAATTAAAAATTGATCCTTCCAAGATTAATGTAATTGTAAATTGGTCTGAACCCAAAAGTGTAATCGAGATACGAAGCTTCTTAGGTGCATTTCAGTATTGGAGGAGTTTCATTTCAAACTTCTCCTTTATAGAATCTCCTTTGCATGCCTTAACCAGTGTGAAGAACATTTTTTAGTGGGGAGGAAAGCAACCAAAATATTTCGACACTTTGAAGGAAAATATTAGTACCGCACCAATATTAGCATTGTCGAATCTTCAACATCCCTTTGAGATCGAGACACATTCCAGTGGATATGCCATGGGTGCAATATTGATGCAATATCGTAAGCCTATATGTTACCACTTTGAAACTTTTAACCAAGTTATTTTTAACTATCCTACATATGATAAAGAGTTGTATGTATTAGTTCAAAGCGTAAGGAAATGGAACAACTACTTGTTATGGAAGGAAACGACCATACATACAGATCACCAACCCTTACAATATCTCCAAGCACAAACCAAACTGAAACAATCTCAACATTATAGATGGATGGGTTTCCTACAACAATTTCATTTGGTAATCAAGTACAAAAAGGGTACAAGTAACAAGGTAGCTGATATGCTTTCTAGACCTCCTATTGTTGCTTCTATTATTTTGAAGAACACTTCTTTATCTCTTGATAGTTATGTGGAACAATATGCCATTGATGAATATTTTAAAGAAGTATATGAGAAGCTAACCCATGGTGAACAGGTAGAGAACTATTGTCTGCAAGGAAAACTACTCTACCATCTTGGAAAGCTATGTATTCCTACAAGTGAGCGAGTCCATGTAATACGAGAAGCTCACACTTCTCTTGTGTATGGGCATTTTGGGGTAGGAAAAACTATGGCTCATTTGCAGAGGTTTTGTTATTGGCCTCAAATGAAAGAAATTGTAACTAAATATGTAAAGGGATGTGTGGTGTGTTCTATTTGTAAGCCCACTAATATAAAATTGGGGTTATACTCACCACTACTTGTCCCATCCCATCCATGGGAAAGTATCTCCACGAATTTTGTAGGGGGGTTACCAATGTCGAAAAGGGGTCATGACTATTTGTATGTTGTAGTGGATAGGTTCAAAAATATGTGTATCTTAATGCCATGTAAAAATAAGATCACTCCCCAGTAGAATGCTAATATCTTCTTTCAGTATATTTGGGCTCACTATGGGTTACTGACATCCATTATCTGGGATCGCGATACTCGATTCCTTGGGGATTTTTGGACAAGCTTGTGGATAATTATGGACATTGTTGAGGCAAAGACATGAATTATATTACTCAAGCATTTTTGAATCTTTCCTGGGTAAGACAAGATGGTCAGTAATATCACCCTATGTTTTGTAGCCTCCAAAATATTTTCCCAATCCACAAGTATTAATTACAAGGGTTTAGGATGATTTTTTTTTATGAAAAGAATGTTGCAAAATAACATAAAATTTGTATATAATTTTGTGAAAATATACGGATTACAGGAAGTAAATGTGGAGATCAAAAATCAAAAGTAATCAAGTCACAGTTACACGCAAATGAGACATAATAGCAATTTGATTTATTTCATTCCAAGAAATCAAAGTATTTTTCTCTTTATAAAATACATGTGAGGGCATGGACCAAAGTCTAATTTAGATATCCCTGATGAAAACCATACAAAAGGACTATGAGAAGAAGTAAAAATGAAACTTTATAATCTGGATCAACTTGCCACAGACTATTGCCAATTTGATTCTGCACAATATCCTTTGTCAGCTATAAAACTTAATCCATAAACACACAAGTATACATAGACTATCAAAGATAGATCAACACCTCTAAAACAAGCATCTGAATGATTTGGTTAAGTTCTGAACCTTGATTTCTACAATAGGATCCTGCTGTCAAAAATAGAATTAGGTTTAGGCTCTGAATGAACTCAAGAATGAATGAAAACTGAAACTATCTCATGGAAACAAAAGAGAAAACCTTAGTATTGCTTTCTCCTTTGGATTTTATTCATTCCAAATAAGTTGAAGTAGTTCAAATACTTTCTTTAGTTAAGTTAGTTAAACTTAACTAATTTTATTTTAGGGGAAGTAATAATAAAAATAATAGTTAAGGGTCTTAACTTAATAATAACTAAGTAGGTGGGACCCCTTGCGACTCCCTACTTTTATTCTTTAAAAAAATAAACACAATTAGATAATCATTTAAACACATGTCTCCGTGTAGCTCCCATAAACACTTCCAAAATTTGAATATTAAATATCATAAATAATTCGAACCATATCCAAAACCATGTAAATAACCACATTATCCAAAAAAGAGCTTGCTTTCCAAACTTTCTGCAGACCACTATCTTCAACAACTTAATCATAAAACACATAAATTAAAATCCATACTTGCCACTTTGAGAGGAAATCTTTATTCTATCACTATTGTCCCCTTTGGACTTCCTAGAAGTAGCCTTTGGTTGATTTGAACCTTGAGGCTTAATCTCACTAATAAAATGGGAACAATCGTCCTTCAGATGCATACGGGAGGGTACTGATTTTGAAGAGTCATTTGAAGGAGAGGAAGGCGAGGCATCAACTTTGCCTTTATATTGGACATAGGGGACATCAGTTTTAAGTCATTTTCTAGCATGAGAGGATTGAACAGGTGAATGCACAGGGGAAATTTGAACATTAGGATTTACAGGTGGTGGAGTGGGTAATGAAAAATTGGGCCAGCCACGATGGTGAGATACTGGAGGATTTACAATCTCTTGCCATCCATCATTAGCAGGGACTTCTGGTTGCAAGGACACATGAGGAGGCACAAGAATACCAGGGATATTTAGATGCTGGAAGGGAGGTCTCTCTGGTCTGGGTGTAACTATCCCTTGTCCAATCCAATTGAAGAACCCAACTTGAAATAGTTGGTTCAACTCTTGGGGGTCAACGTCAAAATGAATAGAGAATCTATGCCTTCTAGGATCTCTATTCCAGTTACCTCTTCCTCTATTATTTCTGACATTTATGCCCCTACTGAAGAAACTCATCTTGTATGCAAAAATTCATTAGTAACTAGCCCTTAACAGACCATACATGACATTTTGTTTGCATGAAACAAATTTTGGCTCATAAATTGACATGAGACCCTTGCAAATCAATCCATAATAAATTATTTAATAATTTCCAGGTGAGTAGGGGGTGGATAGGGTTCATCGGACATCTGGAGGGATTGTAATGAGTGAAAAAGTGGTAGCATGACAGGGGAAAAATACACGAGTACTTCTCAACAATTCATTAAATAATTTAACTGTGCAATCAATACCAAAAATATCAGTTTCCACTTATTTCTGTGTCATATCTTTTGTCACTTTTATACAATTTTTTTAATTTATTTTATAGAACAGGGCGTGTAAAAATGAAATTGGGATTATTAGGGGGGTATAATGAGCGAAAAAGTGATAGTATGAGAGGGAATAAAAAATGGATATTGTTCATAAAAATAAATCAAATTAAACAACAACCATAACTTTGGTCAGACCTCATAATATAATCAACATTCACTTTTAAAACCAAAAACATTTAACTGTCACTTATTTCCAGAATGTTTGCTCACTTCAAACAAAACAATTCATATGCCTAGAATACTCAATTATAGTAGCCCTTGCATCTACGCAATATCTATAATAACAGTCATGATAACACCATTGTTATTTTATGATAACATAATAATCTGTTGAGCCACAATCATTCATATTCCAATGCTAAATCTCTTTCCTTTTAAAAACAAATAGAAATATGCACAATAATTCCAACCATCCACATTGAATATTTATTCCTTAAACTCAAATACGAATAGGTCCATTATTAACCACCATCTTTCGACTTTCCAAAAATTGTTCGACACAATCCACTGGGCATTAAAATCATAATTGGTCCCAATTCAATCACACACATGTATTCATCCAGTATAATAAACAAAAGTATTGATTCTAAATAGCATTCAACCAATAACATGCAACTCTGAGCCAAAGCTTTTCTTAAATTAAACATGTACAAACTTCTTTTAAAATAAATGCCCAATGAGAGACAAAACCAAATCGTTCTCACGGAGAAACATAACCAAATCATGCCCAATATACCAAGCACACACAAGTGTCTCTCTTTACCCTTGACAGGATTGAAACGATACCAAGATTGCGTTTAGGGTTTAACACAACAAAGGAAGTAAGAACAAATAACATGACCACATGAGAAAGTCCCCAGGGACACAGACAACTCGTGCCCTTTTAAAACTTTATTGCAGAGAGGTAACAACATATGGCTCAATCAAGGTATAGTCTTCGAAGACATAGATAACTCGTGCCTTTTAAAAATCACCACAGACACATAACCTTTAACCCAAAAACTTGACAGTGAGGGTTACCAGAACATAACAGTCATCCACCTCCAATGGATAACGAGAGAAGTGAACACTTAAAAACATTGTGGAAAGAATGCATGAGCACAACCCATGGCCAACCAAATATATATACAATCTTCCATTTAAAGTTATGGATGATACCAAACCCGACTATGCAATGCTTCCAACAAGAACTATAATGAGGGAAATGCCAAGATATAGTACAACTCGATGCTCAGTCAAGAAATGGAAATAAACACTCCCACTCTTTAACATTTCGCATTGAAACTCAGTGAAACGAAACATATCAACCATAGAGTCGAAAAGGAGTGATAAAACATAACACCAAGATTGGTTGTAAATCCATGCACCAAAATTCAGAGATTTGCTAAACCATAATCATAATTTTCCACAGAGAACCAGACCCCCAAAAAACAACAAGCTGACCGAACATTTTTTTAACCAATAACCCAATGCACAAGCTACACACAACAAAGAATATCCATTCCTCTTCTTCAACAAGC
Organism: Picea engelmannii; assembly: GCA_009831015.1. Classification (NCBI taxonomy): domain Eukaryota; kingdom Viridiplantae; phylum Streptophyta; class Pinopsida; order Pinales; family Pinaceae; genus Picea; species Picea engelmannii. Next base: position 8,872 of record WSFP011472955.1, read on the forward strand.
CAAAATTATAGAGTATTCATAGAAGAAACCATAAGCACAACACTCATTCACAGTCGAAAACTTAAGAAAAACACAGACCTCAAGCAATTCTGAGCCAAAATGTATTCATAACATAGAGGAACCATCATGGATGGAAAATAAAGGAACCTTACCTGGAAAAGCTTGCTCGAGGGGAAGAGTTAAACTATTTCCTTCTTTCACAACCAAATATCATGGAGCATCAACAACCACTAGAGAAAAAAACAAAATGCAAGTATGTCTAGGGTGATGGGCTTGAGGGTTGTTTGAGTGACGTGCAGTAAATTCATGTCACTTCCTTCCCCAACCTCATTCAATTCGATGTACAAGCCAGCCAATCCACCATAACATTAACCATTAAATCAAACAAATATCCCATTTCTATATCCATTACATAGTGAGCCACCCTAAGTCATGTAAACATATTTTAACAATAACCATATGCTATAATGTTATCACATATGCCTCACACAAAACCTTTAACCAAAGTGCATAATTTTAGCAACAAGGGTCTATAAACCCTTCATTTATCACAATTACATATAACCCGATGACTTGAGTATAGTCCTTTTTTCCTTTAGTTTAAGCTCCCATATCATCCTTTTGTAAAAAATCATATGTGAAATAATCAATTGATGTTTAATGCATAAACACAGAACTTGTAAAAATTATCCTTTTATCCGTAGTACAACCATAATTTGGGAGTGATCATCAAACATCTAGCCATACCACAATCAACCAACCATATTATGTCTCCATAACAATTAGAACCATGAATTGAATCATCAATTGTAGAAGACTATGTTGGCATCATTATAACATCAAACAAAAATATAAGTGCAACACATCCATCATAACACCACTAGTCTACAAGGGGGTCCCACCTACTAGTTTATTATTATTATTATAAATAAATAATAGAGTTTGGAAATAATTTGTGAGCAGTATTCATCATTGCGATTTTAAATGTCAACAAACTGGCGACTCCACAAGGAAATTTGTTTCCAATAGATTAAGAACTTAGATTGTTTGGTTTCGTAGACCAGGTGAACATTAGAACAAGGAAAATACATCAGAATGATTATGCAACATGGGGAAGTGAGAAGTTTAAGGGAAAAATGATTTGGAATTTTGGGAGTAACTCATGGAAAGTGTTATGTATGAGGGGGATTATCCCTGTATGCATAATCATTCGATTAATCATAGTGAAATAAGTCTTGGCCTCAAGGAGAAAAAAATTATGGTGTGCTCTTTTGAATCTCGGAGCGAAGGGAAGAAAAGGGAAGCAAAAAAAGGGACAAAAACCATCTATCTTATCTAACAACAGTTGAAGTAGATAGCAATTTCAATGATGTCTTCAAGGGAGGACATCATGACAGCTGTGTAACCTAATTGTTATTGATTAACAATACTTGCATAATAACGTCACTGTGGCAAGATTGATCTAAAATTTTATTTCTGACAAGAAAAGAAGTCAATAAAAGAAATAAAATAGGAAAAACGAAACAACAGAAAGAAATAACAACAAAGTAAAATCAAAGCAATAAAAAAAAACTATAATACAGAAAAAATTCCATACAACATTTAAACTTTCAATTTGGTTCCACATAGTGTTTTAAGTGGGAACCGTTGGTGCTATAGCAAAACAATCTCTCTTCCAAGTCCTTTAGGATATAGGAGTTTTCTCCCATGACAAAAGCGATCTTAAAAGAACCCAACCATAACTTTTGGAACTTTGAATGCCTTCCTCTATCAACATGAGTTGAATCCCACAACAAGAATTTCTCATTAACCTTAAATTTGAAAGCCTTGCACTTTTATTGAAATATCTTTTGACTGTTTGTTGTCTTCTCTTTATGTTATCCAAGGAAAATGTCCTTTGTTCCTCTAAAGCCAAGAGTGCATTTATCCTTTGAGAGATATTGGAAGAATTTAATTCTTCAACCTGTAGCATCAGCCTTAGAGAAGAAAGTTCCAGCTCGGTAGGAAGAATGGCTTCTTGACCATAAACAAGTTGGAAGGAAGTGCAAACAGTGCTCACCTTGGTGGTAGTGCGATCTTCCCAAAGGGCGTAAGTGAGGAGAGTGCGTCATTGACGAGGCTTATCTTCAATGAGCCTCTTGATCATTCTAACCAGATTTGTTTTAGTAGACTTGGCTTGCCCATTTCCTTGGGGATAGTAAGTGGATGAGGTAAAATGTTTAACTCCCAGTTTAGCTAGAAATTGAGTCAACTTAGCAGAAATAAAAGCGGGACTATTGTCTGTAATAATTTCCAAAGGAAGGCCAAATTTGGAGAAAATATTTTTTTCAAGGAAAGAAATCACCTGCTCATCCCGCGAATGCTTAAGTGGGACAACTTCTATCCATTTCATAAAATAGTCAGTGGTTGTCAAGATAAAAACTTGCCCTGCTGAAGATGGAGGATTAATAGGACCAATAAAGTCCATACCCCATTTTGAAAAAGGAAAGTCAGGGAGGACAGGTTGTAAATGCATGGCAGAAAGACGTTATTTCCCAGTGAACTTCTAGAACTTGTCACAAGATCTTGAAAAATTATAAGAATCATGAAACATTGAAGGCCAATAGTACCCTTTCCTGATAATTTTAAAAGAAATATTTTTAGTAGAAAAGTGGCCTCCTACATGAATAACAATATCTGAATATCCATGGGTCTCTTGTAACAATTTTTGTGCTTCCTCATTATTCACACATCGAAGTAACATACCATCAGAATATCTCCTAAACAAGAAGTCTCCTAAAATGACATATCTGGAATATTCAAGATGAAGCCTTCTCCTTTGATGGGTATCTAAATTATCTGGACACCTCTGGTTTTGCAAGTAATACACCAAATCTTTATACTAGGGATGTTCAGCTACAGGAAGGATTTGACTGTCAATATAAAATAGTGTTGACAGAGAGCTATCTTGTTCATCAATTTCTTCACTTTCTTATGCATGTTAAGACAAGTGAAGGGCTAAGTCACATCCTTTAAAGGTTTTAGAATTCATGATATTTAAATCATGCTGCTGGATATTGGCAAGCCAATGTGCAAGCTTCCCTGAAAGATAAGTCTGTGAGAGAAAAAACTTGACAGCAGGTAAAGGGACTTTTAACAGCGTGTGCTTACCTAAGATAAAGTGGAGAAAATTTTCAATAGCTTTAACAAGAGAGAAATTATGTTGTTCAATATAATAATATTTGAATTCATAACCTGACAAGCTTTGACTCATGCAAGCTACTGATTTTTCGTTAACTTGGTCATCATTTGTATGAGGATAGCAGAGACTGGTTCCTTCGTGGAATTAGTGTATATAATAAACTCTTTCTCAAAATTTGGCTTCTCCAAAACTAGTGCGGAAATGATTGCCTTCTTGATCCTTACAAAAGCATTTTCCACGTAATTAGTCCAAGAAATGGAGCGATCTTGCTTAAGAATATTGTGAATTGGTTTGACCATTACAACAAAATTAGGAACAAACCTACAGACAAAGTTGATAATAACCATAAAGGATTGGACCTCCCTTTTGGAAGTAGGGGTAGGAATATTTAGGATAGCAACAATCCTTTCAAGATCTATGCTTATTCCTGAATCAGAGAATGTGCCCAAGGAGCTTTCCCTTGGTAACGTCGAAGATAGACTTAGAAGGATTTAAAGAAATATAAAATTTCTTGGATCACTTGAGAACCTTTCTAAGATGACCAAAGTGATATGATCGGTTCTTTGAATACATAATTAAGTCATCAAGATTAATATAAATAATTTTGTCGATCAGATCATCAAAAGCTATCTGCATGGTGTTGAGGAAAAGATATGAATTGATCTTACTCAAGCATTTTCAGAATTTACTTGGCTAAAGAAAAGTAGATAGGAATATCACCCTATGTTTATAGACAACAAAAATAACATCCTAAATCACAAGTATTAATTATGAGTGCTTAGGCTAGTCTTTTATCAACAAAAAGCTTGCTAAAAATTCACTTTTTATGTAATTTTATGAATATAATAGTTGTTGAAATAAATGTAATAACAAAAGTAAAGACACCAAGATGATAATCAAGATAGATGAGACATAAATCAATCCTTTATTTCATTCCAATTCACCAAAGAGTCATTTTCTTTACAAAATCTCATACATAAATCTTGGACCAAAGTCAAACTTAGACATCCCCAATGGAACATACAAAAGGACCCTCTGACAGAAAACTAAAACTAAACTCTAAAAGATAGATCATCTTACCACAGATTCTCGCCCACTCGACTCTGCACAATAGCCTTTATCAGTCATGAAAATTAATTCACAAACAGACAAGTCTACATAGACTATCAAAGATAGATCAACACCTCTGAAAAACAAGTGTCTGAATGATTTGATTTAACCCTAAATATTGTTGTCTACAATAAGACCTTGCTATCACAAAAGAGAACTAGTCTTTGATGAACATATGAATGAATGAAAACTGAACTATCTCAACACAAACTCAAAGAGCAATGTTAGCATGCTTCTACTTCTGGGTCATAATTAAATAATAACTAGAAGGTGGGACCCCTTGTAACTCCCTTTGGTTCATAACAATCATAATAATCATATTATAACCATTAGTTAAGAAAAATACACCTCCTTGTGCCTCCCATTAACATATTCATGTTTGGCAATTAAAACTCATGAAATTTGAAATTATTTCAAAATAATACTCATATATCCAAAATAAACATGTTGTCCAAAGATCCATGAAGTCAACTGTCATGAAAATATAGATAACATAAAACTCAAAATCCATATTTCCCAGTCTGCGATGCAACCTTTCCTTGGTTCCTACTGTCACCTCTTGATTTTCCTGAATTTGCCTTAGGTTGTGCCAAGCCTTTAGGCTTAATCTCATTGATCACATGGGAACAATCATCTCTCAAATGAATCTGAGAAGACACGGATTTGTCGGAGTCATTGGAGGGTGAGGAAGGGGTAGCAATGGCTTTTCCTTTATCAAGTGCATGGTGGGCTTCAGTCTTCAATCTCTTTCTAGCATGGGAGGATTTCACTCATGAGTGGTTAGGGGCAGCTTAGACAATGGTATTCAAAGGCAAAGGAGCAGGCAAAGACAAGTTGGGCCAGCCACGATGTTGGGAGACTGTCAGGTGGACAATCTCCTTCCATCCATTATTTTAAGGGGCCTCAGGTTGTAAGGAGACATGAGAATGTACATGGATACCAGGGGATTGTGGGGCTTGGAAAGGAGGCCTTTCAGGCCTAGGTTGGAAAATTCCCTGCCCAATCCATATGAAAAATCCGACATGAAACAATTGGCCAAGCTCTTGTGAATCAACATCAAAATGTATGGAGAACCTAGTCCTTCTTGGGCCTCAGTTCCAATTACCTCTACCTTTGTTTCCTCGTCCATGGCTTCCTCGACTAAAAAAAAATCATCCTGCATGCGTGATCGATTAGAAAATAGTCTTTTAAATAGCCATACATGACAACTCTTAAAAATATGAAATATATTTGGCTTAGAATGTATCAGACTCATGCAATCCAATCCTTACAAATTGTTTTATTGTTAATCAATGAGCAACAGGGTGAAATAGGGTTATGGGATATGTGAGGGGTTTGTATTGAGAGAAAATATGATATAATGAAAGGGGAGAAGCATGGTCACTATTCAATGACAACAACAATCAACTATAAATAAAACCAATAAAACCTCACTGCAATCCACACAAGACACTGCCACTTTCATCCATTTTAACACAAGAAATCTCTTGACTGTAATAAATCTTAGAATAGGGAGTGAAAAAATGAATATGGGAGGTGATGGGGTTTGTAATTAGCGGAAAGTGAAATAATGGAAGGGAAGAAGAACGATTACTGTTCATGAAATTAATTAAGTGATCCATAACATTTTGTGAAATAAGATGCATCAACCAACAATCATTTGACCAAATAATAATTCCTATGCATTTAACTAGTTCATTGTTCACTAATCAAATATCCAACACAGTGCCATTACAAAACAATAAATATTCCACACAATTTGTAAGACGTTTTGTTCCCTTCATTCACACAGTCTGCATTTTATAACAATTTACGAACAATACCCATTTCTAATCTGTAACTATCAAAAGTCATTTTTTCAAAATAATAATGAAGTCACTATTACTGCAATAGAGCCCATCAAAATGAAATGATATTCGTTAACACATATAGGCAGTAACCTGAATAATCAAGACTAGATTTCCACACCTAAAATGACAATTAATCATACAACCCACAGTCACCCTTTAGACACAAGCTATGCACGGGGTAATTTGCCCAAGCAATGTAGTTCTGCCATCGTAAAACAAAAAAAAAATCAATGTGACTTAAAAGATGGGCCACCTATCCAACACGACTGTCATCAACAACATGCCTGCTTTAACTAGTGGTCGATTGCAATAAATAACATGCTTAAAACTCTGTGGATATCCCTGAGTATGAAAAACAAGCTATCCATACCACAAACAATGCGCAACTAACAAAACTCCATGGTGCAACATTTCCACTTAACAAAACAAACACACAGTCATGATAATAACTCAACAGATCGTGTTGAGTTATCGATTTAATATAAGGTTGCTTCGATTTAGTCACACCATGATCGACCATGATGTGCACACTCAGTATTATTCAACGAACAATCACAAGGATGTAGTGGATATACTTTCTACAGTCATCCAGTTTAGTAGTCATTCAACCCTAAAGAAAACCATAGTTACCATGACCATTATCTATTTTACAACCACACAACGCAACATGAGCAACGTCAAGCATTTTTACCAATGATAGATAAACATTCAAATAATCATTAGTGCAAAAACCAGTGATGGTGTATCTACCAAACAATTCATCATAGTCTTAAAACTCAACAAACTAACAAGCTGTAACAAGGACACATACCCACGCATCCAATCAAATCGGGCCAGAGGCCCTTCTCGTTACCAACACTGAGCTATCAACATAAGGAGAGTAACTGTGTGCTTTGAAAGTGAAACTGGTAATGTAGGGTTTACCGCTATTATAACCGAGCCAATGACTATATACCAACCAACATGTCTGTCATACTATCAAATGAGCAAGCCTATTCTAAGAATCGTCGAAAATTATTCAATCAAAAATGAGTCGTAAACGACAGGCTAGGGTGGTCCTCTTAAACAATTTCCAGAGTGGAGGGCCAAGATTTTTCCATAGTCAACAAGGGGAGAGCAGAGGCACTCTTTTTAATGGAAAAACCTCCGAGGCCACGGTGTGTACAGGACGAACCATGACTCGTTCGGGGTCAGGTACAAATCTATGACAGGGGCCATAATTGAAAAGTAGGGCTCTAGTCTGCCCTAACAAAGTTTATTTAATGCACGCGGGGTATAACACTCGTGATCTTCGGTAAAAAATCACAACACATAGGAGAAGACATGGCTGAGGAAGAACACAAACCTCAGTTTGTGACCCTTGGTGGTGCAATCAACCAATGCCGAAGTGAACAAAACATCTGACACAGAAAACCTTCGACAATTAAACCCATGAAAGCTAGACACTGGATTAGTGACAGTGCATGAAGATAGCTATCCACCCAAGACCAAACAAAAACCCTCCAACCAAATAGCAGTGATAACAAAAAACTATCACCTAGGAAGACAAATAACCTCGACAAACTCAATTTTTTTATAGGAAGAACCATTCACTCTTCATTTCCAGAACCCAAATTTCACACTGTTGCAACACTTGGGAAAACACAAACCCATACACCTGAGCCAATAATCATTTCATAACCAGAGCAAAATCATGAATGGCCAAAAAAATACATACTTGTGTGTTGATGGGGCCTAAATCCCCTGATTCAACAGGAGGAACCAAACCCGCCACCGAGGCCCAATTAGACTCTGCAGCATTTGGAGTGGAATGGTTCTCCAGATCTTGCGATCTGCCAAATTATCGATGGGCTTTGTGTATTCTGGTGAAGGCTCTTCCTTCAGTTAGGACAATTCTTTTTCTATATTTCTCTTGGGTGGGACTAATATGAGAGATGCAAGCCAGTATAAACCAACTTGACAAATAGCATGACAAAGGTTTTAACTAGAGGGAAGAGGTCGAGATTGGGATAACCCACTGCTCAAACATGCAAACAGTGATTCTATGCCACAGGGCCTAGTACTAATACATTAACCAAATGAGCATCTAGTTACTGCCTGAGAAAAACTAATTTAACAGAATAAAACACATACATAATCAAGATCATGGTAAGAAAAATAATTCATCTACCATAACATTCATCACATAACAACACAACGATTTATCCTCATCATTAAAGCAAATAACATCAAGACATTGCACCAGATAACTTGACAACATAATTAATTGCTCTTACTCATTTACTGCATCATTCATGGAACAAGAAAGGAAGTAATTCTTCTTCAACTCCAATCACATACATCTGATGAAAATAACTTGTCTTTGGTCCAGAAGGACTTCTCAATTCATAGCAGTCTCAAAATAATTATCAACATCCCCCCC
>WSFP011472958.1:0-17434 GCA_009831015.1 Picea engelmannii
GTTTAATTTACTATAGTCATGCGTGATTAGTGTGCTTGATCCAATCATCATTGTTTCATCCTATGCTTTAGTGATCCAATAGTTCTCACATTGTTGGGATTCATGAAAATTTATCCATGTATTATCACCTTATTAGTTGATGATATACATTTAAAGAGCATGGAGGGTCACTTGTTTGGATTGATGAAGAGTAGAATATTGTATTGTTTTATATGTAGCATTTCTTTCTTGATTATTGATACATCATTTTTGTTACTTCATTGATATTTCCCTCTTTGAGGATTTTACCACATAAATCTCACTATCTCTATATTTGTTCTGATTGACTTATTTCTATATGGTGTTTGTTCCTTGGTTTCCCATCTATGTTTTCTAATATTCAATCGTTGATAGATTTAAGGATTCTCTCTTTTTCAAGCAAGTGTGAATTATGGTTTTATCATTTCAGGAGGAATAAAGTTGTTCTTTGGTGGTTTTATGTGCTTGTCTAGTTCACCTATGAACCATTTGAAGACTCTTTGGGAGTGATTCTAGGTTCTTCTCTTCCACCTTCTTGAAACCCTACTTTTAGGTTAAGTTTTTACTTGAATGATCTTTGGAAGGATATGCTTTTTTTTTATATATATACACTAGTGGTGTGGGATTTGTTTAGTCACTTCATGCTATATTGTCCCATATATAACCACCTTCACACATAGATTTTGTGTATGGGAAACATGGGGAAGAGATGGATGACACCAATAGAGAAGAATTGAAGTATGAAAGATTCATTGATAAGATCAAGAAGATACATTTGCAAGTATATGAGAAATTAAAGAAAATTTCTATGAAGTACAAGTCCATTCATGAACAACATAAAATTGAAAATACATTAAAGGTAGGAGACCAAGTTTGGTTGCACCTAAATAAGGAAGATTTTTAGGGAACTAGTAAGAAAATTGTGTCTATGTGGTGTGGTCCTTTTGAAGTGTTTGAAAATATAGGAAATATTATTATAGATTCATTTTACATCCCTACATGTGTATTTACCTATTAATGAATGTGGAGAATATGAAACTCTATGAGCTATCCATGCTTAATGAGGAAAAAGAGGAGAAAGTTTTACCTTCCATAAAATGTTTTGGACCAAGTACAAAACAAGTGTTAGAGAAAGATATGGTCCTACAAAAGGATACATGAATGAAAAATAGTGGTTAAGAATAATATTAACAAGTTGGGTTCAAAGGAAAACTACTAGAGAAATCAAATTGGTACTCCAAGGAGAAAGTTGAGAAATTTTTCCTCATCCCCTTATAAGTAAAAACACTTGTTGACTAGAAGCCTCCCAAAATGGATATGATCTGACATGGATTGCTATATATTTTTTCATCATTTTTGTTTCTTTATAGGGTGAATAATTAGAGCTATGGATTTGTAAGAGTCAGTTTCAATCCCTATCCTAAATCACACTAGGTTGGGTCAAAACTTTAAAATCCTTATTTGAGGGATTACAAAAAAAAATTAGGAGTCAAAACGTCATTGAAATGACATGGATATGTTTCCACACTTTTATCCTTAACGAGATGTTTCTAATGGTCTAAGGATCACCTCCATCAGAGTATGTATGAAAATGTTATGCATTGATAAGTTGACCTATTCTTTTACCACCACAGTGTCAAGCAGATGCTACACCAACTCTCATTACTCACACATGAAGAGCTAGTCACATGTGGACTTTCAAGAGTATTCTAAAGGCTCCAAAACCCTAACCCTAATTGAGAGTTTAGAAATTTAAAATCCCTATCCCTAACTCTAATGACTATGAGAAGGTGTTAAAACATTAGGTGCCAAGAAATAAAGGGGTTCCAATACATTTGCAATGATTTTTCATTTAGTTGAGTAATGCAGAAGAGTGGGGTATCAATAGTTTAGAGTAGGGCATTAGAGATTATTAGAGGAAGTAGCGAACCATGTGGCATGTAGTATTATGTTTCTGGTCATAGTGTCTATTTGCTCCACAGTGAGTCATTTTTTTAATTTTTTTTTTGTATTTTTCATTGTAAATATGAGAAATAAAAGAGCAAGGAATAGACCTTATTGCTTGTTGGAGTTTTTTCCTTAAAGTTTTATCTAGGGTAATTCTTGGTTTTAATAGTGTGTTCTTTCATTACTAAGTGTGTTCTTATTTTCTTAGTTTTCCAAGGATAAAATTTTAGGCATTGGGTACCGCTCGGAAGAAAGTCGGTTTCTCTCTAAGATGAAAGGAAAGAGTGAGGTTGCAAGTACTTGGCCGATGCCATTAAGAGGTCAAACATGTCACTTACAAGGATTGAACCTAGGTGGGGAGGTTAACAATCATTTCTCCCAACCACCTAGGCTAGACCCATTTGACTAAAAATTTGGGCACTGGGAACCACCTAGGGAATATAATTGGTTGCACCATATGAGTTCGAAGGCGAGAGCGAGGTTGTTGGTACCTTTCTAACACCACAATATCTCAATTAATAGCTCAAACATGTCACTTATGAGAATAGAACCTGGGTAGGGAAGTTAACAACCATTACTCTGAACCACCCAAGCTAGACCTAATTGGCAATTTTTTTAGTTACTTTTCACGATGAACAAATTATGCATCTAATGATAAAGCTTAATCATAAGCAATACAAGTGCAATTGAGTAATATCATTGTATTTGCAATAGGAATTAAACATATGTTGTGACTTTAAATTGTTAAATTGAATATTTAAGACAATTTTCAGATTAAATTAAATACATTGAAAGTTCTCTTTAAACCCGAAGATGTATAGGTTTGTAAAGGATTGAGAACTTGCATGATGTGACACTTTTAAATTTGGCTTTAAAAATAAAGAAATATTTATGAAAAACATAATGTGACACTTTTAAATTTGGCCTTAAAAATAAAAAAACATTTAAAAAACAACATTCTAACCTCAAGCTGTATAGGTTTGTAAAGGATTGAGAACTTGCATAATGTGACACTTTTAAATTTGGCTTTAAGAAATATTTATAAAAAACATAATGTGACACTTTTAAATTTGGCCTTAAAAATAAAAAATATTTAAAAGACAACATTGTATATGTGTGAGTGTAAAACTATTGTGTTTGACATTTAAGAGTTAGTGTCCATATTTCTCTAAAATGGTTTAAAAAATTAAAAACATATTCAACAAATCAAATTAATCTAAATACACGTTAATAAAATAATATATTCTATTCACATATATTATGTCTCATACAATATCAATAAAAGAAAGAGGATCAACTTCAAAATTATTATATTAAAAACAACTAAAAGGAAAATAAAACATCCAAAGCTAAAAAAAATTCTCAAAAATTTATATGCATTAAATATTGCATGCGTCAATTTTTATGCATGAATAAGTATTGCTATCATTAAAATATTCATAAAACAACACCCCTGTAAGAATTTTCTAATCCCCTTTATAAAGCTCCCATTGTGGTAAATTCATTAAAATATTTGTTTCTAAAATGTGTAATTGGAAATGTAAAGGAACATTAAGTTATATTCAATGATGGTAAATTTGAACTTTCTCAACAAATTTGAGAGTGTACTCTAAATACTTTCCACTTAACCATCGTGAAAGTACTTTCATCATTTTTCAAAAGCAAACTTAAAAAAAACACTCTAGAATAACTTTTCTTTGCATATTAAAAAACACTCTAGAATAACTTTTCTTTGCAAACTAGTACAATAGATGTGGATTATTTTATAAAACCTTTATCGAGGAAACTCAACATTAATTATAATAAATGTTTTAGCAAAATTGAAAAAGATCCAGTACTTCGGGTTGTGTAAACAACTAAATAACATGGAGGAAACCCTATGGCGATACTTAGGGTTTATTGGTGTGGGGTGGTCACAACTAATCTAAACTGTTAGATGTCGTATTGGGATTGATATTATCACACCAATGGATGGATATAATTCTTTAGTGGATTATTCTAAGGATACATTATCAGAGACAATGATTTTCATTACCTCACCAGTAAATTTTTGCAGGACACTTCCCACAGATGAAGTCAACTCGAATGCGTTAAGATTTGGTTCGGGGGCCCCTCTAACAGGTGTACATCAGGATAGTTCTTTTCCAGGTAGACACGCCTCCTCCTTGGGACCCCCCATCCCAGATCAAGTACTAGGTTCTTTTAAATCTCTGGAGGATTCATTGGATGTACCGATGAAGGCCGAGTTGTCACCTACTCATGTAATTAAGACTCTTGATAGTGTGAAACAGTCTCCCTCATTTGCACACACAAAAAATTGTGAAGGTGGAGGATCGACCAGTAAAACAATCGTTAACTCGCAGAGGGACAGTGAAGAGTTGGGAGGTCATCCTAGCACAGAGAGGGAGTGCATAAAAACTATCAAGTCTCATGGTGGAGATGTTGTTTTAGTGGTTGGCAAAGACCTGAAAGCCGCCCATATATCATAACTTGAAGGAAGAGCTATTGTTGGTAAGTTTTGTGGTCAATAGATGTCATCGAAAATGGTTAACTTGTGGATGGGGATGGAATGGGGAATAATCCTAGGTTACCTATCCATTTTCCATTTTCTCTTGCGAGGTTGGATGGGGGTCATCTTTCGGTTGAAGGTCGATGCATACCTAATTCTGGTTGGACGATGGTACCAGGATCACCATATTTTATGCTCAAAGCCACAACACCCAATTTTCGACGTCAGAGAGGAGCTTTTGTCCAACATGCCAACTTGGATAAAACTCCCCAATATGCCACTTGAATTTTGATCGGATGTAGGGTTGAAATCGATAGGTGAGGTTCTGGGTACTTTCATAACATTGGATTCTAGCTATAAGTCATCCAACTATCGCTCAATGGCTCATAAATTAGTGGATTTAGACCCCAAGAAGGGTTTGTTCGAATCCATGAAAATTTTGATGGGTGATAAATCATATACCCAACAGTTGGATTACCTTAACTTCTCATTTTGATGCTCTTGATGTCACTGAGTGGGTCATCTACATGGAGATTGTGATTTGGCCTTTTAGAAATCTATTCGTTCTGGAGGCCGTGAAGGGTCGAAATCATTTCAAGGAAAGGATTCTTCAATTCCAGACGAGGGGACTCCTGTTATAGTAGAGATCGTTAGCAGTGGGAAAATTTGGATTGAGGCTTGGAGGATGGGGTGGTGGCTCCAAACAAAAAAGTACATGATATACATCTCGCCATTTCTAAAGAGGACAATGTTGTGGGTATTGAGGAGGGGAATATAATTAAACAACTGCTGAGGGATTTGGGGCTCACTTCTCCATAACATCGCAAATTCATGTCCTTATGGGATGAAAGTACTTTGGATTCTTGAGCTTCTAGTAAGTCACCCTCTCAAAATATTTATTTTCCTTGCAAATTATCAACTCTTTCTAGTAACTATATGTCAAAGGTAGTGGGTGAGGCATATACTGGATTTGTGACTCGAATTGAGTTATCCTCTGTAAATTTGGTGGGGTTGGGTGAAAATGTTTGTCCGGTTGACTTGAATTGAATTTCTAGTGGTCATGTCAGGGAACCCTCTACCCATAACCTTGATTCCATCTCAGGTACTCCGTCCATCTCATCTGGATATGAACTTTACCTCCTTAGACCCCATGGCCCTATATGTGTTTTTTCGAGGTGTATTGGTTTCGATGGAATCAAAGAAGTGGTTCACTCAAAGGTTGGGAGGAAGTATGTTATTAAGCATGCACATGAATGTGCATCGAGGGAGGTTTTTCAAGGGAGGAAAAAATTAATAAAAGGGGTTATTAGAGAAAGGATGGACCCAAAAAAGGATATCCCGTGATTCTTATGTCTATCAACATCTTTGGTTTAGGAGGGAAGCCTAAAACTTATCCCGTCGTAGACTCATGGAAATGGAAAGGCCAAATATTCTTTTAATATAAGAAACTATGGGTTTCTTCGAACCAATAGTCTCTGAATTAGAAAGACTTTTCCCTTGATGGGGGTTTCTTTGTATAGACTTTGTAGGGATCTATAGAGGTCTGATAACAAAATTTTCTTTGAATAGGGATCTATAGAGTTCCATTGATTTTGGTCTTCGTACGGAGTTCATATGCAATGAACGTGACCGATTAATAAAAGTTCTAAACCTATACAAACCTTATGATGGGAAGGAGATTTTTCGAGAAATATTGTTTGGAGACAACTTTCTTAATGCTAACAACTTAATTATTAGAGGCAACTTAATTTCACGATCAACAAGGACGAAATCGGGGGACCTTTGGGACAAGAGAAAAAATTGGTGAATTGTTTTGCTCACAAGATAAAGAGAGCTAAGCTTCTAGATGTGAAGCTGCTCTAGTTGAAGCCGACCTGATTCAAAAATAGGGGTGGGGATGAAGGAATATCCAAAAGGATTGATAGATTTCTAGTTCATGATTTCTTGCTTCAAGAAATAAGATCTTATCGTTCCTAGGTGGGGTCAGTTCATTGTTCTGACCATTGGTTGATTTACCTTGAATTGGGATGACATGATGGGAAGTTGGGATCACCATTCAAATACAACTCTTGCTAGGAATAATTGGAGGAGTTTAAAAGGCACAATCATAACAATTGGGAGTCATTATGGTCAAATGGGGATATAACAACAAGTCCACAATTTGTCAAAATATTCAAAAATTATAAAGGGAAGATTTTTTTATGGGCTAAGGAGGATAAACTGACAAATGAAAAAGATTTAAGCTCGATGGAAAATGAACTTGATGAGTTGTACATTCATTTGAAAGATGGGGGTCCTGACTCCATTACATCCTTGGATCATTGTAGAACTCTAGAATCAAAGAAATATGCAATTCTTTTGGAATAAGAGAAAACCTGGAGGCTCAAGAGTCAAGCACTGGGGATTGAAGTGGGAGACCAAATACAAAGTGCTTTCAGAAATTTGAAAACCATGGTAAAAACTACAATTTGATATGGGAGCTAAATGACTCATTTGGGAATAAAAAAAAGGATTTTGTGGAGATAGTTGACCTGGGGGTGAATCACTTTAAGGAGTTGTTTATAGAAGCTAAGCAGGAAAAGGTAGGGGACATGTTAAATATAATTTCCTTGTTTCCAAGGCTAGTAGATCACATAGATAACATGGGTTTTTTTAGAGAGGTTTCAAAGGAGGAATTGTGTGGGGTCTTGGATAGTTTCAAGAAGGAAAAGAGTCATGGTCCAGATGGATAGATTGAAAAATTCTTTGTGGATTTATTTGATTGTGTGGGGGATGATCTACTTAGAGTGGTGGAATAAACCATATGCTTGGGAGAGTTAAAACATTACATCAATTCTAGTTTTTTAGCAATGATTCCTAAGTCAAGATATCCTTCAACTTTTGATAATTTCAGGTCCATCACGCTTTGTAATTGTTTATATAAAATAGTGGCAATGATTATAGCTATGTGATTAAAACTGCTGTTATCAAACTTGATCTCTTAGGAACAATTTAGGTTCTTAAAGGGAAAACTTATACATGAAGCCATTAGGTTTGCACAGGAGGGAATCCACACTATAAAGACTCAAAATAAATTGTTGTTGGTATTTAAAATCAACCTCTAAAAGGCCTATGATAGGGTGTCTTGGCTCTATCTCTGTCTTTTATTATTGCATATAGGTTTTGAGCCGCAGGCTGTAAAGTGGATTATGGCATGCGTCACAATAACCTCATTTGCTATATTAATCAATGGTGTTGGTTCCACCTTTTTAAAATTAGGACGAGGACTTAGAAAATGATGCACCTTGTCTCCATATCTCTTTTAGGCTATTGCAGAGCCTAAAAGGGTGAATTCATTTCAGGGGATCAAGATGTGACGTCTTGTTAATATCACACACCCGTTATTTGTTGACGATGTACTGATTTTCTGTCTTTATACAACTGCAAAATATTTGGTTCTGAAAGCTATTCTGACTCTATTAAGTGAAGCTAGATGCATGACCATAAATGTGATTAAATATGCTATCTATCTACCATATTAAAAGGAAGAATTCAAGATTATTTTTTCAAATATGTTCAACTTTATAATCAAAGATATAAGTGAAGGGATAAAATATCATGGCTTTAATCTCAAGCCAAACAAGTATGGTATGTTAATTTTCAGAACTCAGTTCTTGGCAAATTATTTCCTAGTAAACCCTTTGCTATAACATACTCATTAAGAAAATTTACTGAATAATAGCAGGATTGAGTTTTAACAAATAAATCAGTGGAAGCATTAACAACAGAAACCAAACATCACATTGCACAAGATATTTCTAGATAAATAACCCCTAGAAAAACCCTTGAGGAAAACCAGATCTATGATGATTTTATTAAATAAAATTAGGGCTCTTATCTTGGGATAATGGCCCTTCTTAGGAAATACAAATGATGTAGAAAATAGCCTAGCCCAGTTGGTTGTTATTTCCCTTGTTTCCCCCTTGCACCCTTTCCTTGGCCCCTGTACACCTGAGCGCTCTCTCACTCTTTGTGTACCATCACTATATCTCCTCCTTTCACTTAGGATGAATTTTATAACCTTGATTTTACCCTAATTCCAAAACCATGGATCTCCTAAAGTGATCAACGACTGAGATCTAATGTTGTGTTCACTTTAGATCTAATGACTAGTTCTTAATTTAATTACTAATGTTAATTACTTTAGCATTTAATTAAATTAAACTCACTTTATTACTCAAGTACATTCATGTTATTAGTCACTTTATAAAGTGACTCTCCTAAGAATCTGAGAGGTCATAATGACGACTCCCACATGTTGACACAAACCCACTTGGAAGTACCTATTTGATGCTACTAAAACATCAACACTCCCTCTTAGCGAGGAAAGTACTTCTACCACCCAGAGGTAAAAAAAATACAATTCGATATACAGGAAATACTCATAAATATAAGACAAGTACAAATACACAACATGCAATTGAACACATAATTGATACTGATCTTTTTATAGAAGACTACCAACTGCGTGCAAACCTTCCACGATCCTCCCAGCCTTAGACCACGCTACTCATCACTCTCAGCAGTGGGTCACCCCCGAGCTAGGACTAAACTCCACCCGTGTAAAGGGATTCCTAGGCTAGGCTTAGACAACAGGAAGTTACACAATCAACAAGAAGGATTTCTTCCCAGGAGCCAAATCACACTAACAACCTACAACCTCTCATTCCCCACATTCCTGTCCCACCCTAGGAAGTGTGCCCCTTCTCTTCTCAACAAGCTTTCGACTGCCCCACTTCTCTTCCAGGGATTCAACAATAGGTCGGGCATGAATTCTCAGAGCACTATAGTTGTATTTGGGATCCCTTTGGAAAATCACTTCCCCAACAAACTCTCTCACCTGGAGAGAGTTTCTCATAGGCACGACAACCTGCTTCTTCAATCCATGGCCCTGACAACCCACCTATTCAAACCCATAGGCTCGACAACCTACTTCTTCTGTTTAACTCCTAAGTCAATCAAGTAAGGGTGATGGTGGCAACAAAGTTCGGGTATAGAACAGGTAAGGGAAACAACCATGCTCAATCCAGGAATTGATTTGGAAGCAAAAACATTCAGGTAAGGTACAATGCAGGTTCACGCAAAGTATAAGTGCACTGTGCATAACTGGAAATGTACGAGATCACTGTGAAGGTCTGCATGAGGCATGGAGAGGTTTGATTGATGGAGTCGATGGATGCCTATGTGAATGCCTTGGTGAACGAGAAATAATGCATTGGTGAATGAGGGAAGATGGGAAAA
Organism: Picea engelmannii; assembly: GCA_009831015.1. Taxonomy (NCBI): domain Eukaryota; kingdom Viridiplantae; phylum Streptophyta; class Pinopsida; order Pinales; family Pinaceae; genus Picea; species Picea engelmannii. Next base: position 9,755 of record WSFP011472958.1, read on the forward strand.
TAGACTATTTTCCCCACATATATTTGCATGTGCCCCGATTGACACATGGCTTTCCAGGAGTTTGCTTCTCTCCACTTGGGATTCATGTTCTTTCCTAAAAGAACTTAGGATAAATTAATTATCCTCACCATAATATTTAGAAAAATAATAATATAATATTCTCTTGGAGTTAAGCCCTCAAGTTTAGCCCTTTTTCCTAGTCTCCTAACCCTCCCTTTCCCTTCCTATTGGATCTTAGTCCCCCATACTCTTTTATCATGGTCGTTCTACACACAACAATGTATTATATTAATGATATGAGTGTTTACATATACAAAAATAGGCTCACTGGCCTTAAGCATCTAGGATCTCCGACCTAATCATCACATAAGCCTCCTAAATTATAATCACTTGGCTCACCAGCCTATAAAACATGTTTACAATTCAGTTGGGGCTCGGTCTTGGGGTATTACAATCCCCTCCCCTTATTTATGCACTGTCCTCAGTGCATCTTATTTACATATTATCATCAAGATTTTCAAAAATCTTCAAAAAGATGTAGGTATTCTGCCTACATAGCATCTTCATGCTCCCAAGTTGCATCCTCAAGACCGTACCAAGTCCATTGGAATTTTTCTAGCTCTATAGCTCGATTCCAGAGCTGCTTGATCTTCTGGTCTAGTATGCACACTAGATGCACTTGAAAAGCACCTTCTTGCTCCACCTGAATCACATTCCAATAAATAACATGCCTAACATTAGGTATACACTTCTTGAGCAATGATACATGGAATAAATTATGCATAGATATTGATGAAGGTAATGCAAGCATATAAGCTACATGACCCATCCTCTCTAAGATTTCAAACAACCCAGAATAACGAGATGACAACTTGGAACAATTTCCCAACTCTAGGGAACTTCTGTTGGCCTTGACTTTCAGGAATACATGATCACCCACTTTAAATTCCCTGTGAATTTTGATCTTATCAACATAGCTTTTCTGCCTGTCTTGAGAAGCCTTTAAATTCTGATTTATTTTTGACATCTGCTCTTCCATTTCCTTGAGAAAATCTGGTCCAACCACTACTCTATCTGTTGGGTTTTCCTAGCTTACAGGTGTGTTTCACTTTATACCATAAAGTGCCTCAAATGGGCTCATCTTCATAGATGCTTGGTACCCATTGTTGTAAGAAAACTCTAACAAGTGTAGATAGTCTTCCCATTTTGATGGTTTATCCATCACATACATCCTCAACATATCCTCAATCACTTGATTCACCCTCTGTATTTTCCCATTAGATTTTGGATGATAAGTTGTGCTAAATTTCAATTTTGTTCCAAACCCTTTGAATAATCCTTTCCATAATTTTGACGTAAACTTTGGATCTCTATCAGACACAATTGTCTTGGGTATACCATGCAATTTATCAATTTCCCTCATATAAATATCAATAATGTTAGTTTCTTTATGAGTGAGCTTCACTGGAATGAAATGGGCAACTTTGGTAAGCTTGTCCACCACTACCATGATAGAATCATGTGGCTTGCTTGTTCTGGGTAGTTTGGTGATAAATTCCATTGTTACCACTTCCCATTTCCACTCAGGGATAGGTAATGGCTGCAACAACCCATCTGGGTTTCTATGCTCAACCTCAACCTCTTAACACTCCAAACATTTGAAAATGTACTCAACAATTTCTTTCTTTATGCCTGACCAATAATATTGTCTCTTGATTGCTGCGATTGTTTTCTGATATCCTGGATGTTCAACATAAGGTACGTTATGCATTTACCTCAATATTAGAATTTTCAATTCCCGAGAATTTGGTACATAAATTCTTCCTCTATACCTGAGAATTTCATCATTCCCCAGCTTGTAGTTCTCAATTTTCTGCAGCAAATTACCTTGCTGTAAATTTGCCACTAATTCCTTGTATTGCAAATATGATTTTGTAGCCTCCAAGATTTTATCCTTCAAATTAGATTGATACATTTTGATGACTGTAGCATGCAAATCATGCACTCTTCTGCTAAGTGCATAAACCACCTTGTTTTCTTTCCCTTTGATATGCTTTATATCAAAGTCATATTCACTAAGAAATTCCAACCACCTGCTCTGCCTGGCATATAGAGTTGGCTGATCAAATAAATATTTCAGACCATTACGGTTTGCCCTTAGCTCAAACATTTTCCCCATAAGATAGTGCCTCCACTTTTTCAAGGCATGCACTATGGATTCCAATTCCAAACCATGAGTGGCTTAATTCCTTTCATGTTCCTTCAACTTCCTTGATTCATAACATACAACAAACCCATTTTGACTGAGGACTCCACCAAGTCCTTCTTTGCATGCATCTATGCATACCATGAAATCTTCATTTAGATCAACAATCCTTAGAATTGGAGCGCTGGTTAATAATTGCTTCAAGTGCTGAAAACTCTTTTCACACTCCAATGACCACTGAAACTTCACTCCCTTCTTTTGCAAGGAAGTAACTGGGCGTGCAATCTTTGAGAATCTTGCATTAAATCTTATGTAATATCCTGCAAGGCCCATGAATGATCTAACTTCTGTCACATTCTTTGGTGCTGACCATCCTCTAATGGCCTCAATCTTTTCAAGGTCCATTGCTATCCCTTCCTCATATATGATATGCCCCAAATAATGAATTTGGTTATGTTAAAATGAACACTTTCTCAATTTAGCATACAATTGATGCTCCATTAATATTTGCAGTACCATCTTCAAGTGCTACTCATGCTCTTCTTTCAAATTGGAATACATAAGAATATCATCCAAAAAGATAATGAAAAACTTATCTAAGTATTCTCAGAAAACACCATTCATTAAACACATGAAAACAACTGGTGCATTTGATAACCCAAATGTCACAACTATGAACTCATAATGACCATACCTTGTTCTGAAGGCAGTCTTGCTGATGTCTTCATCTTTAATTCTTACTTGATGATAACCTGATCTGAGATCAATCTTTGAGAATATTTTTGCATTCTTCAACTGATCAAAGAGGTCATCGATCCTTGGAAAATGATATTTATTCTTTACAATTACTTTGTTCAATTGTCTGAAGTCAATACAAAGTCTCAATGTTCCATCCTTCTTCTTCACAAATAAAACTAGGGCAACCCAAGGTGACACACTTGAGCGTATATACCCCTTCTTCAAAATCTCTTCAGGCTACATTTGCAACTCCTTCAGCTCTGGTGGACTCATCCTGTAAGGAGTCTTGGATACTAGAGCTGCTCCAGGTATCAAATTTATAGAGAAATCAATATCTCTCTTAGGGGGTACTCTGGGTATTTCTTTAAATACATCCCCAAAATCCTTTAGGATTGCATAATATAATATTTGACACCTTATCCTTAGGTGTTTCTTCCATATGGGCTGCAAATGTTTGAAAACCCTTTCTGTAACACTTCTTCAACTGCATTGTTGATATTTCTCTGACAACTATTGCCCTCAGAATTCCCTGGACTGTCATTAGGTTCCCTTCCTCATCCAGGCAAGTAAATTCCTTGTTATGATAGTCTAAGACAACATGGTGTTGGTCCAACCAATCCATCCCAATTAGGAATTCATAAGAACCTGAAGGCAAGATTTTCAAATCTTCCTTGGTGCTCAACCCATTCATTCCCACTGGACATGACTTAACCAACTCATTAACTTTTCTCTTGTCTCCGGTAGCTACAAACCAAGATTTCTCAAGCTTTCTTTTTGGCAAATGAAATATTTCCACCATCTTAGGATCTATATAACTATGACTAGCTCCTAAATCAATTGAAATTGCAATGGTTTGGTTGTTGATCATACCTTCCACTTCAATCATGTGTGATTGAAACTCTGCTTGCTTGTTGTCTAGGGCTGCATAGATCCTTGGTACATTTATGCTCATGTCCTCCACTATTTTATCTTGATGTGCATTGTGAAAAATTCTCACTTTGTCACTTCTATGAGGACAATCTCTATACATATGATCTCCTTTACAACCCCAACATTGAATAGGTGGATGCCTTAGTCTTTTCCCACCCATCTCAATTGTTCTAGGCTCTATAGAAGCTGGTTGTCCTTGAGGACTATTTTTGATGAATGGTGGCTTATTCCCCTTCTTCCTCTATTCCATCTTGAACTTCTTCTTGTCTTCCAAAGATTTTTGGAAAGTTGGTTTTCCTTTATGATGATCATATAAGAATTTTGCTCGCCTTATAATCTCTTCCAATGTTTTGGGATCATCATATTGAATCTTGTCACTGATGAAATATGGCAACCCACTCGGATATATATGAATCTTAACTGTCTCATCCTTGATGAAGGAGACATACTTCAACAGTTCCAAAAACCTTCTTTCATATTCATTAATGGACATACTTCCAAGATTGATTTCAAAGAACTCCTTCATTTTATTGTCATAATATATCTTAGTCAAGTATTTCCTTCCAAAATACTTCTTGAATTCCTTCCAAGAAACATTTTTCTCTTTAATGTGCTGCACCTACACCTGCACCAGCTAATCCCACCACATGGATTCCTTTCCCTTGAGCTGATAGCTAGAAATTCTTCCTTCTTCATGTGAAGCATAATTATGCAATTGGAAGTACTTTCTCATTCCTAGCAACCATGTCTCAACATCTTCATCCTTATTGTGCTCACCATCAAATGTAGGAGGCTTGATTGTTTTCATTTCTCCTCACAGTTCATCTACCCTAGACCTCTTTTGATGCTTTATAACAAGGGATGGACTTGAGATTTTGTGTGCTCTCCTATTGGAATGCCTTGGGGAGTGATGGTGATGTCTACTAACACTTCTTAATCTTCCTTTCTCCTCAGGAGACCTATGACTTCCTAATTTTCTTAAGCCATTCTCCTTATCCAATTTATTTTCAATTATGTCCAAGATCTGCATTAAATTCATGTTGAATTCCTCCTGATGCTCCTTGGATTTCATAAGCCTTTCATTATCAACCTTGTGACTTTGAACATCACCCAGAAAATTGAGCGGAACAGTCAATTTCTCAAAAAATCAGAGGAAATGAATCTGATATATTATTGAACCAAAATGGTTCATATTTTCATGAAATTGTTGAGTCAGTTAGCCTGGAGAAGTTCTATTGGCTTCACATTTTGCAGATTTAACATAAACTAGAGTAGATCAAAATCAACACAGAGTGCAGAGAGATGTAAGAGACACAGGGGGCTTACAGCCAGGATAATGAGATCAGAGGGATGGATGTCCATTTGGGTATTGAAGGAACACACTCCAATGGACATGGAGAAGGAAAGGTTGAAAACATGAATATGGTAGAGACCATTATAAATTTATAGAAAACAATTATGTTCTGTTGTCTAAGATCTTTCCAATGACTACTCCCTTGCTCAATTTCGAGTCTCGAGCTAAAAGATATGGATATCTGAATAGTTTTTCTTTGAAAACAACAATTCAACACTAGCCCTCTTTTATTTCGACTGAAGTTTCATATGACCAAGGGATATGTCCAAGCACTTATATGATATGCTCTCATCTGGATCTTCGAGACTTTGGGGCTCCGAAACTTTGGGCTTCGAAGGATCTTTCTACCTTATGCCTTATTTCTCTCAAACGTCGAACTAGCGAATCCTTGCACAATACATATTCAGAGCTTCGGGACTTCGGAACTTCAAGCTTCGAAAGTTCCTCCAACTCTACACATCGTTCCCTGCGAATGTCGAACTGGCGATTTCCTGAAGAATCTCTTCGTAGCTTCGTGCTTCGAAGGTTCCTGCAACCACATACTCCAATTTCCCCGAATGATGATCCTCCAAAATTTCAGAGTCTCCACAACAATCACACACCAGAGGGGTGCTACGTGGCAGAAATAAGGAGTTGACACGTGGCTCAATCTGATAGGTGACATGTGTCAATTTCCAAGTGGCACAAAATTTATTTGAAAATAATGAAACACGATGACACGTTCAAAGCATCAAGTGTGTCCACATCACCCTAGGTGACGTCAGCATGCCACATCACTCTGGTGCTTCGTGTCTTCGAAACTTTGGGCATCAAAGGTTTCTTCTACAACACCCTTCAAAACTCCTGAACAACGAACTTCCAAACAGGTCCAGGTCACTCTAGGTGATGTCATCATGCCACGACATTCTGACATTCCAGGACTTCGACACTTCGGGATTCGAAAGATTTCACACCCACATACTTGATAACTCCCGAATGCCGAACTTCCAAACAATTGTTCCCCAGAGCTTCGAGACTTCAGGGCTCTAGGACTTCAGAAAACTTCTCATATGCACAATCTTAAACTCCTGATCACTGAGCTTATGAAATCTTTATTAGTTCCACGTCACTCTAGGTGATATCATCATGTCACGTCACTCCAACGCTTAGGGAATTCAGAGAATTCCATGCCAAAGCACATCAAAACACTCGAATGCTGAACTTTTGAACAAGTGTTCCTCGAAGCTTCAGGACTTCGGAGCTCCAGGACTTCAGAACTTCGGGCTTCAAAGAATTTCATTGCTGAAAACCAAACCACACCCGAACTACTGGACACCAAAATTCTGAACACTTTCTAACCTGCAGACATGTGTCTTCGATAATGGATGGTCCAAATTAGTTTCAGACTTCAGGACTTCGGAGAAAACTCTACTCTGTGCAACCACAAACAAATTTCCTTGAATGTTGAACTGTCGAACCACTTGTGGGATCCAACAATCCACCTTATCCCAAATGATCTATGGTGTAGATCCACTCCAAGACTTCGAAGCTTCAGGGCATTTGCTTCCTTTTGTCAAAATCTTAAAATTTGTCGAAGCAACGAAGTTCGAAGGATTGAAGGTTAACCACTGTTGGCACAAGGGAATACCCATGGTTCAACGCTTAACAACGCACCAAAAAAACCCTGACTACCAGCCCTTTAAGCAACACCTGCGAAGAAGGTGAAGTCTCACCCGAGGTAGAAGCAGGGGGGGTTATAGGACACAAGTGTCTATAACCAGGCTAGGACACAGATCTGTGATAAGAGCAGTTCACAAAATATTTTGTTAACTCTTAGGAAGTGAACATGCATTAGTTTATTAACCTCATTAACATCGCAGAACATAATCAAAGACATATAAGCACAGTAACGATAAGTGATTATGTACCTTGAGCACTTAACACTTAGCACTGTGAGTTAAATCTAGCATTCATCTACCCTAAGTAAAGTACTTAAGAACCAAAATATATATTCATTACACATCATAATCAAAGAACTAAGCATATGCATAATAGAAAGACACTGCACAAAGCAAACCAGGAGACACCAGATATACGTGGTTCACCCTAGCGTGGGGCTATGTCCAGAAACCGCTTTGCCTCTTTATTATTTTCCAAAATCTTACATCCAGTCACTCCTGTGCACTAAGCCACATAGTCGAACTTCACATAAGAATAGAGGTCTACGCACTAAGCACTAGATCATCCTTCTCTAACTTCCAAAAATAAGTCAAATTCATAGAGCCAAAATCTCTTATCACGACACTTAACACCTTCTACAATATCACAGTCGAGCACAAAGCCTTGACCACATACATTCTTTCTCACCGATAGATTTTTCTTCTACACTACATTCCTCTTTATTTATAGTTTACAAAATCTTACAATAAGGCCTAAACATGGGGAAAACCCATGGGTCGACATCCCATAAACC
>ML878306.1:0-10055 GCA_009831015.1 Picea engelmannii
GAGTGATAACAGAAAGAAAGACATTGCTCTGCAGGTTCTTAATGTCTCACCAGAAGAGCATTATCCCCAAAATGAACCAATGTTAGTCCCTAGACACAATACCACCTTTTTTCCTCTTGATTTTCAGCTTATTCCTTCAAAAACTTGTCCCGAGTCTATTTGTTTTTGGTTGGTTACACGTTTTTATACTTTATACCTTTTGTTGGTGTGATTTGCTTTGTTTTAAATAAGTTTTCGTTTGCTTTTTATATGATAGTTTGAGATTTCACATAGAAAAGGATATGTCACATCAATGGTTATTTCATGTTGGCAAATAAAGGCATTTTCCTAAGTCAAAAAACATAAAACAAAGTCGCTACCAGAATATTGTTATTCTAGTAGCACATGTGAAATCATTATTGGAACATGCTCCAAATCCGAGAATCGTGTTAATAAATCATAAATCATGCCAAAGATTGTGCAAACAGTTGTGGTTTTCAAAGTTTGTCATATTTTAGTAACCACTTGATCCTATGCATGAAATTAATGACATGAATGAGATTATGTTGACATTTCATGAATTCAGTCATCAGACCATGATTCAAAGTTCATGCAAAATCATGATTTCGAATTTTTGAAGAAGAATTTTAAATAATTAGATGTAACTTATTGCTATTTGCATCCAAAAACGCTTTTGCATCAGTTTTTCTGTGCAGGTATTCTAAAAAACACGAGTAAAATGAAACCCTAGTATTTGCAGGTGTACATGGTTTGCAGAACTAAGGTATGACAACTAAGAAGGGAGGACACGTTCTTTAAATCGAACCAGATGGGGTCGAATTACTAGAAGCATGCCCATAAATTATGGAGAAGTTCATAAATGGGGGATGGTTTAAATTATGCTGCAAATTCCAGGGATATCATGAAAAAAATTTAGAGTTATTTGCCTAGAATTTTGATGGCTTTCGAACCCAAGTAGGGGATGTGTTGATTGATGTTATAGAGCACTCAATTACAATAGCTTGTCATCTTATTTTAAAAGGAGAAAGATGGTGGAAGAATAATACGCTTCTTGCAGGTTTGTGTAATCAACTTTTATTGGAAGAATATCACAACCCAAACTAGAGTCGAGGCATTCCAAACAAATGGCTGAAGAAAGAATGGCAAGAACTTGAATCCTCTGTTTCAAAACAGTGTTTTGAAAGTTCTGACAGGGTTTACACCATAAGAATGACGATACAAAGGAAACATGAGCAACAAAAGGAAAAATCTGAACTTGAAACAGGGGTTTAGTATACACCTGTCAAGGAATTTTCAATGAAAGAACAAAGTAAGAAAAATAAAGGTAAACAACCTGCAAGCTTCCCTTATAGACCTAAGACTACGTCCAACAATAAAATAAGACTTAAATCTAAAGCATTATTCAAGCTCTCTATAAAGGAAGATAATCTAATTATCTTGGAAGATGACAATTCAGAGCAATGTCCTAAGAAAAGAAAGTTGGTCAATAAATCTGTAAAGAAAAAACAAACCAGGGTAACTAAGATGGGTAAAAAGCAACAACCACTATCTAACACTAAATCTTCTCAATCTGATGATGGAACACAACATAATACAACCTACAGCCCTGAGATACAAGAATTGTCAAGTTCATATGAAGAAATAACATATGGCCCACTTAAAGCTATGGAAGAGGAAATAATTGAAGAAACATCCTCAAAAGAGCATAAATGTGAAACAAGGTCTAAGAAGCCTAAACTCTCAATCAATTTAAACAGACATGCATTAGAAGAGGATCATGATGAACACAGGGTTGAAACATAGGATGTGTGCTCAAAACTAAATTACAACAAAAGGTGAAAAAATATGCAGAATTTTCCTGTAGGTGACTATTTTAACAATCAACTTTTGACGAATCTCCCAAGCAAACAGTGAAGAATTAGGAGAATCCATTCAAAACACACTTGTGGAATGGGACAAATTAGGTGACGTCCGATTTGTTTCTCGAAAAAATGAATCGTTTAGGAGGTACAAGTGGAACTTTGAGGCTGATGTTTCCAGATTTGCTGACTTTTTCTAGATTTTCCTAGATTTTCTAGAGTTGCCACTTCATTAGTTCGACATGTCCTTGATAATGGGAACTAGTACATGAATTTTTAGCAATTGCTACAAACCCTATTTGGTAGGTCAAAGGATATTTCTAGAGTTATGATTTGGTCCTAAGTTTAAGATATTTTTCCTAAGATCTAGATTTTTGTTGTAATACAATAAATGAAATAGACTGTAATCACTATTTGATAACCAAATATCATGACTCAGCCAAAAGTGCGTCTATATTTTAGGATATGATGAAACCAACTCTTTGTTTAAAGATGAAATTAGTTGACAGAATTATCAAGGGGTTTCAAGTTTTGTGGTGCTAAAGGAATATTTGACCTGAATTGTAATGCCTCGAATTCATTACAATTGCATTTAATGGAAAATACATTATGATGGTTAGACTTTCCTATTATTGTGTTATTTCTTCTATCTTACTTGAATGCAATTAAATCCTTTTTGCAAAGCATGTGATTTGTCCTGTTCATGTTGAATTTCAGTCAAATGTTTTGTTGTTTACTCACATGTTAAAGGATTTGTTTTTAAGTGATTCCTTCTTGTTTCTAAATGATATTTGGGATTAAGAGTCTTCTATGTAAGTGAAAAGATTGTGAACTTGCAATTTTCTCTTTCTTTTGTTTTGATCACTTTATCTATCTGTTCAGAGTGAATACCATTGACTAAGTGAATGTTGTGTAAACCTCTTTTTGTAACCATAAATTTTTTGTTGTCCAATTATCCACTACTTAACCCATAAACCAACCTATAAACCCCAAAAAACCTACAAACATAAACCATTGCAATAACTGAGGTGCCCTATCTTTCCCTTAGCATTCAGGGACAACTTAGGGACTAACAGGGGGGAAGCGGAGGCGACACCCCCGTTAGAGGCCGAAGCAATGCAAAAGAACTAGGAGAGGCAAAGAGATTAGTGTTTGAGCAGAGCTAGGTCACGTCTTTAGTTACCATCGTCGCATTAGGCTGTAAATTGATTATTTTTTTTAAAGAATATTTAGATGTAATGGTAAATACTGATTGTAAGTTGAAAGCAATAAAAAATGTCTAACCTTGATTTAAACTTCCCTCATGTCGTTGGAATTTAACAACATAGGAAGTCAAAGTTTAGATGAATCTAGAACTCAAATAGCTCACCAACGCTTTCGCATGTGCAAGCTTCTCTCCTCTGCAGAATAGTTTCTATCTGCAAGCCATCTTTGTGGCACTCACAAACTTATGTTTTCACCATTTGCAAACATTCTTGTTGCAATATCCTCAAATATGCCATTGTGAAACCCACAACCTAAAAACACCCATTGCTGACCCACAACCTTCTTTGCAGTACCCACAAACTTGCCTTGCAGAACGATGAACTCTTGCAAACTTCTTGCAAGTTTGACTTTTAGAAACATAGAAAAATGCTTAGACTTAACATTGCCCAGAATTTTGATGGCTTTCTAACTCAACTAGGGGATGTGTTGATTGATGTTACAGAGCACTCAATTGCAACAGCTTGTCATCTGATTGTAAAAGGAGAAAGATGGTTGAAGAAGAATAAGCTTCCCACAGGTCTGTGTAATCAGTGTTTATTGGAAGAATATCACAACCCAAACTGGAGTCAAGGCATTACAAACAAGTGGTTGAGGAAAGAATGGCAGGAACCTAAATCCTCTGTTTCAAAGCAAGGTTTTGAAAGTTGTGACAAGGTTTACACTAGAAGAATGATGAGACATAGGACATAGGAGCAAGAAAAGGAAAAATCTGAACCTGAAACATGGGTTTATGATACATCATTCAAGGAATTTTCAATGAAAGAATAGAGTAAGAAAAATAAAGGTAAACAACCTCCAAGCTTCCCTTACAGACCTAAAACCAGGCCCACCAATAAACTAAGACTTAAATCTAAAGCTTTATTCAAGCCCTCTCTAAAGGAAGATAATCTAATTATCTTGGAGGATGACAGTTCAGAATAGTCTCCTAAGAAAGGAAAATTGGTCGATAAATCTGTGAAGAGAAAACAAACCAGGGTGACCAAGAAGGGTAAAAAGACACAACCACTATCTAAGATTAAATATTCTCAATTTGATGAAGGAACACAACATGATCCAACCTAAAGCCCTGAGATACAAGAACTGTCAGATTCATATGAAGAAAGAACATATAGCCCACTTAAAGCTTGAAAAGAGGAAATAATTGAAGAAAAATTCTCAAAAGAGCATAAATATGAAACAAGGTCTAAGAAGCCTAAACTCTCAATTGATTTAAACATGCATGCATTAGAAGAGGACCATGATGAACACATGACTGAAACAAAGGATGTGTGCTCAAAACTAAATTACAACAGAAGTTTAAAAAATATGCAGAATTTTCCCATGGGTGACTGTTTTAGTAGTCAACTTCTGACGAGTCTCCCATGCAAACGGTGAAGAATTAGGAGAATCCATTCAAAACTCACTTGTAGAATGGGCCAAATTAGGTGACAAAGAAGTCGTTTATGGAAAAATGAGTCGTTTAAGAGGTACAGGTGGAACTTTGATGCTGATGTTTTCAAGTTTGCTGACTTTTTCCAGATTTTCCTAGATTTTCCATAGTTGCCACTTCATTAGTTCGACCTATCCTTGATCATGGGAACTAATACATGAATTTTGAGTCTTTGCTACAAATCCTATTTGGCAAGTCAAAGGATATTTCTAGATTTATGATTTGGTCCTAAGTTTAAGGTGTTTTTGCTAAGATCTAGATTTTTGTTGGAATACAATAAATGAAATAGAATGTAATCACTATTTGATAGCCAAATATTAGGACTCAATCAAAACCGTATCTAGATTTTAGGATTTGATTAAACAAACTCTGTGTATAAAGAGGAAATTAGTTGACAGATTTAGCACGGGGTTTCAAAATTTGTGGTGCTAAAGAAACATTTGACCTGAATTGTAATGCATGGAATTCACTACATTTGCACTTAATGGAAAATAGATTTTGATGGTTAGACTTTCTTATTCTTGTGTTATTTCTTCTATCTTACTTGAATGCAATTGAATCATTTTTGCAAAGAATGTGATTTATCCTATTCATGTTGAATTTCAGTCAAAGATTTTGTTGTTTACTCACTTGTTAAAGGATTTGTATTTAAGTGATTCCTTCTTGTTTCTAAATGATATTTGGGATCAAGAGTCTTTTGTGTAAGTGAACAGACTGTGAACTTACAAATTTCTCTTTCTTTTGTTTTTATCTCGTTATCTCTCTGATCAGAGTGAATTCCATTGGCTAAGTGAATATTGTGTAAACCTCTTTTTGTAATTGAGGAAAGAAGGTGAGGATGATAATCGTGCAGAGCATTTATTAGAGTTTCATGAACCAATGTATTATTTGGATATCTTTAATGAGGTTGTACTCATGAAGATGTTCATGTACTCACTTGAAGGAGATGCTCGAGAATGGTATCGTTCTCTTCCTCCAACTAGTATATCTTCCTTGCAGGAATTTCATACAGTATTTCATGATCACTGTAGAAGATTTTTTCCAGTTGAATGTCTTTTTGAGCATTGTTGTGAAGAGCTTGCATCATATATTCATAATTTTGTAACTGGTGAAAAGGAAATGGAAAATTAGCAAGAGAATATTATTCATCTTTCTTTTTCTTGTGAGCAAGATCAAGACTCTTATAGACAAATTGATATTCTTCCCCTTGGAAATGATGAAGACATGCACATTTCTTCGGAAATTTCCAATAATCAAGAGAAGGTTTTGGTTGATTTTTAAGATTTTATGTCAATTTAGTCATCTTTTGAGTCTATCATTAATGATAAATATGAAGGTGCAGATGGGGATTTATGGGATGATAGGTTGACCTCTACTCCTGAAAGTAAAAATTAGTTTATAATGAAAGAAGAACATAAACCTTTATCATTATCATTAGATATTTATCCAAATACACCAGTTTATGATGCATATGATGATGATATTGCATTATTAGATCGAGAATATCCTTTTATGAAACATTTTGATCAACATTTCCATGAAACCAAGAAATCTATAGTCAATGAAGAATCAAATCCTGTATATGACAGTTATGGTTCAGAGTAAGATCCTAGTTTTGATGAACAAATTTTTACATTAGCATGCATTGAAACGCATAACTCTCAGCCATTATATGTCAGTTATGAATAAAATTCTTTGGAGGACAACAAAGCAAACATAATAGTTTATATACAAGATGCAATGCTACCAACAGAGGTTACCCAAAGACCATCCAATCAATGGGAGCAAGAAGAAGCAATTCAACACAAACAAGATCTCATTGAGCATGTTGTTCCTATTAATGAAATTAATGAAGCTATATTGCAACCTCTTGACTCTCATGATAATCTTGTTTTTTTCCATGCTGCTAAAGAACATTTTGTCTAAGAGAGTTATCAACAAATTCAAGAGAATGTTGTTACCCCTCACTATTATGAAGTGCACAATGTTCATGAGTTGTTTGAAGTAGGACAAGAGGATCATAGTCTTGTCAGTGGAGCAAAAATTACAGAGGAGCAACTTGGTCTTTTAAGTCAGTTGGAAAATTTCCATGTTTTTCATGAACTAGTGGTTGCTTGGATGGAGAAAGTTTCTTCAGGGGTCCCAAACACCACAAATTTTGGTATGCCACTTAAATGCAACAACAAGTTTGAGTTGTCCATTAGATTTATGTTGTATCTATCATGTTTTTTCTGTGTTTTATCAATCAAATGAATACAATAAGTTTACATAGTTAGTCAAATGCTGTCATGGCTGCATTGGAAGTTTGATGTGACCTGATCAAGGAGCTAATTGGTTAGTTGTGTAGGAAGTTGTACATAAATAAGATCTATTTTTGAGTATGTTGGTTTTAGTTTGAATATCAATTTGTAGTGTGTGAGTAGTGTCAAGTTTTTAGTGTGTAGGAAAAAGACTCCATAATCCCAATGGAGACACTAGCCTACAGTTTAGTATCTTCGAGTTTGACATTTTAGAGTACATAATAGATGATCTACAATAAAATAGAGATCAAAACAATTAAAAATAGAACAAGGTGGGTGTTACTGATGAAGCTGAGAAAGCAAGGCATTGGTCTGCAGGTTCTTAATGTCTCACCAGGAGAACATTGTCCCCAAAAGGAGCTAGTGTTAGTCCCTAGACACAATACCACCTTTTTCCCTCTTGATTTTCAGCTTATTCCTTCAAAAACTTGTCCTGAGTCTATTTGCTTTTGGTTGGTTACACGTTTTTATACTTTATGCCTTCTGTTGGTGTGATTTGCTTTGTTTTAAATTAGTTTTCATTTGCTTCTTATATGATAGTTTGAGATTTCACATGGAAAATAATATGTCACATCAATGGTTATTTCTTGTTGGCAAATAAAGGCATTTTCCTAAATAAAAAAACCTAAAAGAGAGTCGCTACCAGAATACTACTATTCAGGTAGCACATGTGAAATCATTATTAGAATGTACTCCAAATCCGAGAATCGTGTTAGTAAATCAGAAATCATACCAAAGATCATGCAAACAATTGTGGTTTCCAAAGTTTTTCATTTTGTAATAACCACTTGATCCTATGCATGAAATTAATGACACATATGAGATTATGTTGATATTTAATGAATTCAGTCGTCAGACCATGATTCGAGTTCATGCAAAATCATGATTTCGAATTTATGAAGAAGAATTTTAAATAATAAGATGTAACCTATTGCTATTTGCAGCCAAAAACTCTTTTGCATTAGTTGTTCTGTGCAGGTATTCTTAGAAACCCGAGTAAAATGAAACCCTAATATTTGCAGGTGTACATGGTTTGCAGAACTTAGGTATGACAACCAAGAAGGGAGGACAAGTTCTTTGACTCGAACCAGATGGGGTCGAATTACTAGAAGCATGTCCATAAATTATGGAGAAGTTCATAAATGGGGGATGGTTTAAATTCTGTTGCAAATTCCAGGGATATCATGAAAAAATTTCAGAGTTATTTGCCCAAAATTTTGATGGCTTTCGAACCCAAGTAGGGGATGTGATGATTGATGTTACAGAGCACTCAATTGCAATAGCTTATCATCTGAATTTAAAAGGAGAAAGATGGTGGAAGAAGAATATGCTTCCTACAGGTCTTTGTAATAAGTTTTTATTGGAAGAATATCACAACCCAGTCTGGAGTCAAGGCATTCCAAACAAATGGGTGAAGAAAGAATGGCATGAACCTGAATCCTCTTTTCAAAACAGGCTTTTGAAAGTTGTGATAGGGTTTACACCATAAGAATGATGAGACATAGAACACATGAGCAACAAAAGTAAAAATCTAAACCTGAAACATGGGTTTATGATACACCAGTCAAGGAATTTTCAGTGAAAGAACAAAGTAAGAAAAAGAAAGGTAAACAACCTGCAAGTTGCCCTTATAGACCTAAAACTAGGCCCAACAATAAACTAAGACTTAAATCTAAAGCTTTATTTAAGCCCTCTATAAGGGAAGATAATCTAATTATCTTGGAGGATGACAATTCAGAACAATGCCCTAAGAAAGGAAAGTTGGTCAATAACTCTGTAAAGAAAAAAAAAACCCTGGGTAACCAAGAAGGGTAAAAAGAAACAACCACTATCTAAGACTAAATCTTCTCAATTTGATGAAAGAACACAACATAATCCAACCTACAACCCTGAGATACAAAAAATGTCAGATTCATATGAAGAAAGAACATATAGCCCACTTAAAGATGTGAAAGATGATATAATTGAAGAAACATCCTCAAAAGAGCAAATATGAAACAAGGTCTAAGAAGCCTAAACTCTCAATTGATATAAACAGACCTGCATTAGAAGAGGACCATGATGAACACAGGGCTGAAACAAAGGACGTGTGCTCAAAACTAAATTACAACAAAAGTTGAAAAAATATGCAGAATTTTCCTGTAGGCGACTATTTTAACAGTCAACGTTTTACGAGTCTCCCAAGCAAATAGTGAAGAATTAGGAGAATCCATTCAAAAACCACTTGCGGAATGGGACAAATTAGGTGACACTCGGGCTATTTCTCGAAAAAATGAATCGTTTAGGAGGTATAGGTGGAACTTTGAGGCTGATGTTTCCATATTTGCTGACTTTTTCCAGATTTTCCTAGATTTTCTAGAGTTGCCACTTCATCAGTTCAACCTATCCTTGATAATGGGAACTAGTACATGATTTTTGAGCAGTTACTACGAATCCTATTTAGCAAGTCAAAGGATATTTCTGGAGTTATGATTTGGTCCTAAGTTTAATATTTTTTTCCTAAGATCTAGATTTTTGTTGTAGTACAATAAATGAAATAGATTGTAATCACTATTTGATAGCCAAATATCACGACTCAATCAAAAGTGTATCTATATTTTAGGATACGATGAAACCAACTCTGTGTATAAAGATGGAATTAGTTGACAGAGTTAGAGGGGGGTTTCAAGTTTTGTGGTGCTAAAGGAACATTTGACATGAATTGTAATGCCTGGAATTCACTACATTTGCACTTAATGGAAAATACATTTTGATGGTTAGACTTTCCTATTCTTGTGTTATTTCTTCTATCTTACTTGAATGCAACTGAATCCTTTTTGCAAAACATGTGATTTGTCATGTTCATGTTGAATTTCAGTCAAAGATTTTGTTGTTTACTCACTTGTTAAAGGTTTGGTATTTAAGTGATTCCTTCTTGTTTCTAAATGATATTTGGGATTAAGAGTCTTCTGTGTAAGTGAACAGATTGCGAGCTTGCAATTTCTCTTTTGTATGTTTTTATCTCTTTATTTATCCATTCAGAGCGAATTCCATTGACTAAGTGAATGTTGCATAAACCTCTTTTTGTAACCATAAATCTTATGTTGTCCAATTATCCACTACTTAACCCATAAACCAACCAATAAACCCCCAAAAAACCTATAAACATAAACCATTGCAATAACTGAGGTGCCCTAGCTTGCCCTTAGCAGTTAGAGACAA
>ML878306.1:10155-27588 GCA_009831015.1 Picea engelmannii
TCTCTGCCACACCTCCAATCCCAAGAAATAATGCATCAACCTAGATCCTTCATCTCGAACTCTGAAGTGAGCTCCCTCTTGCACCCAACTATGAGCTTCTCATCTCCTGTTAGAAACAGGTCATCCACATATAGAACCAAGATCAGGGAGCAACCATTCTCAACCTTCTAGTAAAGGTTGGGATCCGCATCACACTTGGTAAACCCTAAGCTCATCAGGTAGATATCTATCCTAGCATACCATGCCCTAGGTGCCTGCTTTAGTCCGTACAAAGCCTTCTTCAGTTTGCACACATGAGACTCCTTCCCATGAATCATAAACCCTTGTGGCTGCTCTATGTACACTTCTTCCTCAATTACACCATTCAAGAAAGCAGTCTTGACATCCATTTTGTGTAATTTCCATCCCATCACGGAAGCAATCGCAAAATTCGATCTAATGGAAGTGTATTGTGCCTACTGGAGCAAATGTCTCATCATAGTCTTCTCCCTCTTTCTGGGAGAAACCTCTAGCCACAAATCTCGCTTTGTATTTCTCTATGTTGTCGTCTGCAGCATTCTTGATCTTGTAGATCCACTTGGAAGTCACTATTGACTTTCCTTCTGGTCTCGGAACCACTTCCCATGCATCATTCTTCATGATGGATTGATACTCCTCCATCATGGCATCCTTCCATTCCTTCTTCTTAGCAGCTTCTTCAAAGGTGGAAGGTTTTGAATCAATGATTCTGCTCATCAGCACTAAATAACTGGAAAACTTGTGTGGTCTCTTGCTCTCTCTAAAAGATCCTTTGGGAGTTGCATGTCCTTCAGCTTCCTGCAAGGTGTTCTGGAGCCAAGTTGGTCTCTTCCTGGTGACTGCAACTTCTCTAGGTGGATCTACAGGTCTCTCTTACCATCTCATTCTGAACTTCTGAAATGGGTTCCTCTAGTGTAGAGTCTACCATGACTGCATCCCTTGGAGCCTCCTGCTCCTCTCGGTCCTCATCCATGTGAGACTCCCTTGAACTTCTGAAAGATTCATCTTCATCAAATGTTACATATCGGCCAATCTCACTCTGTCTCTGCCCGGGAATGTATATTTTGTAAGCCTTCGAAGTCTCACTGTATCCAACAAAGGTGCCCTTCTTTCCTGAAGGTTCCAACTTCGTTCTCTTTTCCTTTGGAACATGTATAAACACTGGACAACCAAAAATCCTCAAGTGACTGACTTCTGGTTTCTTTCCAGTGAACACCTCTTTAGGTGTCTTGTTCCCCAATATCTTGTGAGGACTTCTATTCTGAACATATACGGTTGTACTGGATGCTTCTGCCCATAAATGCATGGGTAAGCCTTGGTCATGGATCATTGTTTAGTTGCTTCTACAATGGATCTATTCTTTCTTTCTGCAACCCCATTCTGTTGGGGGTTGTAGGGAGTTGTTAGCTCCCTCTTAATTCATGCTTCTCTGCAAAAGTCTTTAAACACTTATGAGGTGTACTCACCTCCATTATCAGATCTCAAGACCTTTCAGAGAGATTTTCAACTAAAGCCTTGAATTCCTTAAATTTGTTGAAGACTTCATCTTTCGCTTTCAAAAAGTAGATCCATGTCTTTCGAGAATAGTCATCTATGAATAAGACATAGTATACAAAGTTGCCTAAGGATGGCGCCATCATCTATCCACATACATCAGAGTGTATGATGTCCAAGATCCCCTTGGACCTGTTGTCACTGCTAGTAAAGCTTCCCTTGACATTCTTGCCAAGTGCGCAACCTTTGCATACTCCGTCATGTTCTACTCGAATGTCTGGTAGACCTATAACCATCTTGCTCAATACTAGTAGCACTCTATAGTTTATGTGAGCAATTCTTTGGTGCCATAGCTCACTAGAGCTCACACTATTATGTACGAGGACTTGTTCTTGGTGTCCCTTCAATTTATACAATCCTCCCTCTCGGACACCAATCACGGTAGCTTTATCTATGCTTGAATTCTTAGGCCATAGAAGAACTTGGCCATCCACAAAAGCTACCCTAAAAGATTTATCTTCTAAAGCAGAGATGGAAAGTAGATTCTTCTTCAAGCCTTGTACAAACAAAATATCTTTAATTGAAAGAGGGTTACCTGAGTCAAGTTGTAGGGAGGCTTCTCCAACGCCTTTGACTGCATGTCTGGAATCATCCCCAAGCTCCACTTGATGGGATGAACTCTTTTTTGTTAAGTTTGAAAGAGAATTTTTGAATCTGATCATGTGCTTGGAAGCATCGTTATCTATGAGCCAAGTATCACTCCCTTGAGTGATAGTTCATGTGAGTGCTGAGACAAATACAAATTCTTCATCCTTTGACTTGTGCTACTCAGCGTCTGCTGCATGTGCATGGTGCTTCTCATTTCCCTTTTCATGTCTAAGAGAACATTGTGCAGCATAATGTCCCATCTTGCAATTGTAGCATCTGATCCTTGACGCATCCTTCTTGTAGCGTGGTTTCTTAGACTTCTTTGGACTACCTTCTTCCCTTTCTTTCCTTTTCTTCACTTGAGCAGCAAAGGCTTGATTTTCATCATCATTTGTCTTCTATGACTTGGATATTAATCTGGATTCCTCTTGGGTACAATTTGACCATAACTTGTTAAACTTGGGCAATTTGCTTCTAGCGCAAATCCCTTGAACGAATGGATCCCAAGAGGAAGGAAATCCATTGAGTGTAGTAGTCACAAGTTCAGCGTCATCTATTGGGTCTCCAATAGCTGTTAATTGGTCCTTGATCTACGAGATCCTCATAAAATAATTGGCGACTATTTATGAATTGTTCATTGTCACGTTTTTTAGTTGATGCCTTGGAGTAAGCTTTCGGCTGGTATTCTTACTTTCATAAAGTCTGGTTAGGGTATCAAACATTTCCTTCGGTGACTTCAGTTCTGATACATTCGGTATTATATGGTGTTTTATCGAGTCTGTCAAGATCCTCTTGGCCTTGACTTCATTCTTCCTGAACTTTGCTTTGGCTTCTTCATCTTCAGGTTCTGGAAGTACTTGCTTGACATGATCCAATAGCTCATTCTCTTCTAGAATGAGAAGAACTCTATGCTTCCAGGATCTAAAGTTATTTGCTCCATCCAATCTATTTCAACTCTCATACTTGTTGATATTTCGTCGGTAGAAACCCTAGATCTAAGAAATTTCAAATTTCTGATCTTTCACGGAATTGCAACCAGAGTGTTGCAGGGGGTGCGCTATGGTAGGGCGAAATTATGAGAATTACAGCACCCTCTTGTGTGCTAGATTTGGTGATGGTGTGGGAGGTCTTTCTCTTGAAGAATATAGCAAAGGATTGGCTGGGTTTTCTTCCCTTGTTGAAAAGGGTTTCCCAAGATACTTCTTGTGTTCTTGTGCATGGTTATTTTTCTTGTGATCTTGGTTTGCTGCAGTAGCTATGGTTCAAGTAAAAGCTAAACAGAAAATTTAATTAAATACATGAGCCATAGCTCATTGAAAATTCAACACTGATAACAGAAATATCAAGTTATATAGCAACTTTATTAGAAGCACTGCAATTCACTCAATAAGCTATTATGATTTATCATCAGGTTTGACAATAAACAGGGAAAAAAACAGAAGAAATGAAGAATGATCACACTGAAAATCAAACACCCCAATGTCTTGGATGAAAAATTTCTTGGTGATCATGCTTAACCCAACAAATTTATGGACAGTTATAGCTTTGCCAATAGCCTGTATGCCAATGGTTTTATACTAAACGAAAACTGTCCATGGTCAAATGCCAATGGTATGCTAAGAGCAGCTTTGCACAGACTGCTAACAACACTTGTCTAAGGTAAATTAGGTTTCAACAATAACAAAACTATTTCTATACAAGCAAAAGAAATCCTTTACAGCCTGATTGACTTTACTGGAAATTATTCTGAACAGAACCTTTAACGGATTCACGTGCAAGAGCCAAAAAAAGAGTTCGTTATTTCATTTTAATTCAACTGCCAGATGTTGTAAACAGAGCAGTCTGGATATTTGCAATGTTAAGTCTAAGCATTTTTCTATGTTGCCAAAAGTCAAACTTGCAGGAAGTTTGCAAGAGTTCACCGTTCTGCAAGGCAAGTTTGTGGGTACTGCAAAGAAGGTTGCGGATCGGCAATGGGTGTTTGCAGGTTGTGGGTTTCACAATGGGAGCTTTCAGGATATTGCAACAAGAATGTTTGCAAATGGTGAAAACGTAAGTTTGTGAGTGCCACAAAGATGGCTTGCAGATTGCAGCTATTCTGCAAAGGAGAGAAGCTTGCACATGCAAAAGTGTCGGTGCACTTGCTGAAGCAGGCAGGTGAACGGATGCATGTGAAAGAGAAAAGCCATGTAACCACATGAAGTTGCAGAGAGAGTTATGTTTTCCATTGGCAGTCCAAGAACGATTCTGTAACCATCGTACAAATGAACAAACGTGTATTATATTATGTGCATGTTGTATGGATTGAGGAGACTTTGTGCAGCTGGTCTTCCGGTCAATCAAAACTTTAAAATAATTGAGGACAGTTATCATTCCCCAAAATACTCTGTTCTCCTTGTGTTGTTTCATGTGATTGCAACTTTATCTCCACGCCGGACTAAGTGCAGTGCATGATTTTTTACATGAGAGAGGAACAGCCCAAACACAGAGGCCAGGTGGAATTTGACATGAGAAAGGAGCAGCCCAAACACAGAGGCCGGGTGGAATTTGACATGAACGAGATGCAGCCCAAACACAGAGACCAGGTGGAAAATGACAATTGGCATTTTAAACGAAAACAAATTTCACTAAACAATACCAAGATTTAAAAACAAGTAGATAGATAGTGAGCTATCAATAAACTCTAAACCTTGAATTGTGTGGGCTTTCGCAGTTCATTGAGTTATCCATGGATTTTGGGATTAAACTGCGCTAAGTTGTTAGAATGTTCAGATGTTTTGGGCCACACCTTCACCCATCATGAGGGAAATCCTAAAGCCCATTTAAATTGCCTCGAGATGTTAAAAATGTCCCAGCATTCCATGAGCAAACAATGGAGCAATCAAATACTGTCCCTCGATACTAAAGAACGGAATCCTTTATTGGACCCATGGTATTTTCTAGTGGGTGTCAACAATTACGGAGACACGTTTGTTTATTCCGTTTTGCAGTAAGTATACTCAAAAACCAATTAAAATTCATGGGCTAAAGCTAAATCAGCATACCTGTCGCATAGTCTGGGACAATGAAAAGTAAAGCTTTAGATAATCATCCGTGGAGTCCAAGAGCTGGATGAGCTTCATATCGAGTCCTTGCGGGGCTTCAATGAGGGCACTGTCTGTAGGGCAATTACCCTCTGCCTGTCCATTGTCTCGGTCGCTCTGGATCTCCATTTTCCCAGCTGGGTATCTGTTATTCGCGACTGTTTAACTGCCTGCGAATCAGATGATCCTGTTCATGCAGTTTTGGCTTCGTAGATCATAGAGGGCAGGAGACGCAATCCATGCTTTGTCTGAAACAATGGAATGTATGGAGCAATCATGCTCTGTTTCTTTCCAACAGGGCCTAGAAATATGTACAACTAAAAGCCCATCTCCATGTCCACGGGAAAAAAAAAAAAAAAAACACTTTCAGGAAGCTACAGAAAGGCAAGATGGTGATGAAGCCATTAACTAACATTCACATTGTCCAAAAAAACAAGCAAATAGAATATCAAAGCAATGTTTGTGTGTGAGAACCTCCTAACAATAGACAATAGAAGAGGGCATCGAAAAAAATAGAAAATCGAAATATTCAGTCCAATCATATAAAGTGACGCAAATGGTTTCAGCAATTAGAGACATGAATCAAAAGAATGCCTCCCGCCACATGACAGCTTTCCTCCTATATGTAAAGAATAAAAATTGTTCATGAATGCCGTTTGAATAGTTGCTCCTTCTATGACCGGCTCTCCACCAACATCGACATCCTCGTCTTTCTCTTATGAACCACTGACCATCAACTTATCCCCGGAAGTTTCACCACTCTCAAAGTGATTTCATTTGAAATACTTTCGTTTTTCATGGTTTTCTTTGAAATACTTTCGTTTGTTTTTCATAGTCAAGTGATTTACAATAGTGCTTTACAATAGGGAGATGTTGAGGCGTTAAAAACTTGACATGGAATGAAATAATAAAAAAAAAAATTACAACTTAAGAAGTTGGATCTCTATCGTGCTTGATAGATCTCCGATTTAAGATGGATCTATCATTCTCATGAATTTTAAAGATCTTTGGCTACAATTTAGACCATTTCACTCCATAACTCATGAATATACAGTCTATGCATTAATATTTGGATTGTTTTTGAAGTAACGTAGTAAATGGATTCACTTTTCCATAACAAATTTGAGAAGATTTTGATAGAAATTTTAGTCATGGTTAGAGTTTTATTATGATTCAAGTTCTATGCATGATGAAAATATACTTTTAAGGGTTTTGCCTTATTCTAAATTAACCGGAAGTTTTCAAAAGACTATTTGAGTTCTAGATTCATCAAAGCTTTGACTTCCTATGTTGTTAAATTCCAACGACATGCGGGAAGTTTACATCAAGGTTAGAAAGTTTTGATTGCTTTCGACTTACAACCAGTATTTAACATTACATCTAAATATTCTTAAAGAAAATTAATCAATTTACAGTCTAATGCAATGATGATAATTAAAGACATGACATAGCTCTGCTCAAACCCTAATCTCTTTGGCTCTCCTGGTTCGTCTGCATTGCTTCGGCCTCTAGTGGGAGTGTCGCCTCCTCTTCCCCCATGGTAGTCCCTAAGTTGTCTCTAACTGCTAAGGGCAAGCTAGGGCACCTCAGTTATTGCAATGGTTTATGTTTATAGGTTTTTTGGGGGTTTATTGGTTGGTTTATGGGTTAAGTAGTGGATAATTGGACAACATAAGATTTATGGTTACAAAAAGANTTGTCTCTAACTGCTAAGGGCAAGCTAGGGCACCTCAGTTATTGCAATGGTTTATGTTTATAGGTTTTTTGGGGGTTTATTGGTTGGTTTATGGGTTAAGTAGTGGATAATTGGACAACATAAGATTTATGGTTACAAAAAGAGGTTTATGCAACATTCACTTAGTCAATGGAATTCGCTCTGAATGGATAAATAAAGAGATAAAAACATACAAAAGAGAAATTGCAAGCTCGCAATCTGTTCACTTACACAGAAGACTCTTAATCCCAAATATCATTTAGAAACAAGAAGGAATCACTTAAATACCAAACCTTTAACAAGTGAGTAAACAACAAAATCTTTGACTGAAATTCAACATGAACATGACAAATCACATGTTTTGCAAAAAGGATTCAGTTGCATTCAAGTAAGATAGAAGAAATAACACAAGAATAGGAAAGTCTAACCATCAAAATGTATTTTCCATTAAGTGCAAATGTAGTGAATTCCAGGCATTACAATTCATGTCAAATGTTCCTTTAGCACCACAAAACTTGAAACCCCCCTCTAACTCTGTCAACTAATTCCATCTTTATACACAGAGTTGGTTTCATCGTATCCTAAAATATAGATACACTTTTGATTGAGTCGTGATATTTGGCTATCAAATAGTGATTACAATCTATTTCATTTATTGTACTACAACAAAAATCTAGATCTTAGGAAAAAAATATTAAACTTAGGACCAAATCATAACTCCAGAAATATCCTTTGACTTGCTAAATAGGATTCGTAGTAACTGCTCAAAAATCATGTACTAGTTCCCATTATCAAGGATAGGTTGAACTGATGAAGTGGCAACTCTAGAAAATCTAGGAAAATCTGGAAAAAGTCAGCAAATATGGAAACATCAGCCTCAAAGTTCCACCTATACCTCCTAAACGATTCATTTTTTCGAGAAATAGCCCGAGTGTCACCTAATTTGTCCCATTCCGCAAGTGGTTTTTGAATGGATTCTCCTAATTCTTCACTATTTGCTTGGGAGACTCGTAAAACGTTGACTGTTAAAATAGTCGCCTACAGGAAAATTCTGCATATTTTTTCAACTTTTGTTGTAATTTAGTTTTGAGCACACGTCCTTTGTTTCAGCCCTGTGTTCATCATGGTCCTCTTCTAATGCAGGTCTGTTTATATCAATTGAGAGTTTAGGCTTCTTAGACCTTGTTTCATATTTGCTCTTTTGAGGATGTTTCTTCAATTATATCATCTTTCACATCTTTAAGTGGGCTATATGTTCTTTCTTCATATGAATCTGACATTTTTTGTATCTCAGGGTTGTAGGTTGGATTATGTTGTGTTCTTTCATCAAATTGAGAAGATTTAGTCTTAGATAGTGGTTGTTTCTTTTTACCCTTCTTGGTTACCCAGGGTTTTTTTTTTCTTTACAGAGTTATTGACCAACTTTCCTTTCTTAGGGCATTGTTCTGAATTGTCATCCTCCAAGATAATTAGATTATCTTCCCTTATAGAGGGCTTAAATAAAGCTTTAGATTTAAGTCTTAGTTTATTGTTGGGCCTAGTTTTAGGTCTATAAGGGCAACTTGCAGGTTGTTTACCTTTCTTTTTCTTACTTTGTTCTTTCACTGAAAATTCCTTGACTGGTGTATCATAAACCCATGTTTCAGGTTTAGATTTTTCCTTTTGTTGCTCATGTGTCCTATGTCTCATCATTCTTATGGTGTAAACCCTATCACAACTTTCAAAACCCTATTTTGAAAAGAGGATTCAGGTTATTGCCATTCTTTCTTCACCCATTTGTTTGGAATGCCTTGACTCCAGATTGGGTTGTGATATTCTTCCAATAAAAACTTATTACAAAGACCTGCAGGAAGCATATTCTTCTTCCACCATCTTTCTCCTTTTAAATTCAGATGATAAGCTATTGCAATTGAGTGCTCTGTAACATCAATCATCACATCCCCTACTTCGGTTTGAAAGCCATCAAAATTTTGGGCAAATAACTCTAAAAAAAATTCATGATATCCCTGGAATTTGCAGCAGAATTTAAACCATCCCCCATTTATGAACTTCTCCATAATTTATGGACATGCTTCTAGTAATTCAACCCCATCTGGTTCGAGTCGAAGAACTTGTCCTCCCTTCTTGGTTGTCATACCTAAGTTCTGCAAACCATGTACACCTGCAAATACTAGGGTTTCATTTTACTCGGGTTTCTAAGAATACCTGCACAAAACAACTAATGCAAAAGAGTTTTTGGCTACAAATAGCAATAGGTTACATCTTATTATTTAAAATTCTTCTTCAGAAATTCGAAATCATGATTTTGCATGAACCTCGAATCATGGTCTGACGACTGAATTCATTAAATATCAACATAATCTCATCTGTGTCATTAATTTCATGCATAGGATCAAGTGGTTATTAAAAAATGAAAAACTTTGGAAACCACAATTGTTTGCATGATCTTTGGTATGATTTCTGATTTACTGACACGATTCTCGGATTTGGAGCACATTCTAATAATGATTTCACATGTGCTACCTGAATAGTAGTATTCTGGTAGCGACTCTCTTTTAGGTTTTTTTTATTTAGGAAAATGCCTTTATTTGCCAACAGGAAATAACCATTGATGTGACATATTCTTTTCCATGTGAAATCTCAAACTATCATATAAGAAGCAAATGAAAACTAATTTAAAACAAAGCAAATCACACCAACAAAAGGCATAAAGTATAAAAATGTGTAACCAACCAAAAACAAATAGACTCAGGACAGGTTTTTGAAGGAATAAGCTGAAAATCAAGAGGGAAAAAGGTGGTATTGTGTTTAGGGACTAACACTAGCTCCTTTTGGGGACAATGTTCTCCTAGTGAGACATTAAGAACCTGCAGACCAATGCCTTGCTTTCTCAGCTTCATCAATAACACCCACCTTGTTTTGTTTTTAATTGTTTTGATCTCTGTTTTATTGTAGATCATCTATTATGTACTCTAAAATGTCAAACTCGAAGATACTAAACTATAGGCTAGTGTCTCCATTGGGCTTATGGAGTCTTTTTCCTACACACTAAAAACTTGACACTACTCACACACTACAAATTGATATTCAAACTAAAACCAACATACTCAAAAATAGATCTTATTTATGTACAGCTTCCTACACAACTAACCAATCAGCTCCTTGATCGGGTCACATCAAACTTCCAATGCAGCCATGACAGCATTTGACTAACTATGAAAACTTCTTGTATTCAATTGATTGATAAAACACAGAAAAAACATGATAGATACAACATAAATCTAATGGACAACTCAAACTTATTGTTGCATTTAAGTGGCATACCAAAATTTGTGATGTTTGGGACCCTTGAAGAAACTTTCTCCATCCAAGCAACCACTAGGTCATGAAAAACATGGAAATTTTCCAACTGACTTAAAAGACCAAGTTGCTCCTCTGTAATTTTTGCTCCACTGACAAGACTATGATCCTCTTGTCCTACTTCAAACAACTCATGAACATCGTGCACTTCATAATAGTGAGGGGCAACAACATTCTCTTGAATTTGTTGATAACTCTCTTAAACAAAATGTTCTTTAGCAGCATGGAAAAAAACAAGATTATCATGAGAGTCAAGAGGTTGCAATATAGCTTCATTAATTTCATTAATAGGAACAACATGCTCAATGAGATCTTGTTTGTGTTAAATTGCTTCTTCTTGCTCCGATTGATTGGATGGTCTTTGGGTAACCTCTGTTGGTAGCATTGCATCTTGTATATAAACTATTATGTTTGCTTTGTTGTCCTCCAAAGAATTTTATTCATAACTGACATATAATGGCTGAGAGTTATGAGTTTCAATGCATGCTAATGTAGAAATTTGTTCATCAAAACTAGGATCTTACTCTGAACCATAACTGTCATATACAAGATCTGATTCTTCATTGACTATAGATTTCTTGGTTTCATGGAAATGTTGATCAAAATGTTTCATAAAAGGATATTCTCGATCTAATAATGCAATATCATCATCATATGCATCATAAACTGGTGTATTTGGATAAATATCTATTGATAATGATAAAGGTTTATGTTCTTCTTTCATTATAAACTAATTTTTACTTTCAGGAGTAGAGGTCAACCTATCATCACATAAATCCCCATCCACACCTTCATATTTATCATTAATGATAGACTCAAAAGATGACTAAATTGACATAAAATCTTAAAAATCAACCAAAACCTTCTCTTGATTCTTGGAAATTTCCAAAGAAATGTGCATGTCTTCATCATTTCCAAGGGGAAGAATATCAATTTGTCTATAAGAGTCTTGATCTTGTTCACAAGAAAAAGAAAGATGAATAATATTCTCTTGCTAATTTTCCATTTCCTTTTCACCAGTTACAAAATTATGAATATATGATGCAAGCTCTTCACAACAGTGCTCAAAAAGACATTCAACTGGAAAAAATCTTCTACAATGATCATGAAATACTGTATGAAATTCCTGCAAGGAAGATATACTAGTTGGAGGAAGAGAACGGTACCATTCTCGAGCATCTCCTTCGAGTGAGTACATGAACATCTTCTTGAGTACAACCTCATTAAAGATATCCAAATAATGCATTGGTTCATGAAACTCTAATAAATGCTCTGCACGATTATCATCCTCGCCTTCTTTGAACTTGGGAAGGCGACCTTGTCATTCATCTATATGCAGAACTGGATTTGGATAACCAAGAATAAATGAGAAGTTGAATGGAGCAAATCTTCGAGCTAAAATTGGCTCCATGGCCTTCATCATCTAGAATCAGTGGAGTCGCAAGTGGATTCTTCCTTCGTGGAGTCACCAGATGAATGTTCTGCAGTCAAATTGATGTCCACTTCATGTTCACCATCAAGAAGAGGATCTAGACATTGTCGTTCTCCCAGGGAAAATGTTTTCGTTCCTTCATCTCCGACAACGACGCCAAAATATGTTAGTCCCTAAAGTTGTCCCTAACTCCTAAGGGCAAGCTAGGGCACCTCAGTTATTGCAATGGTTTACGTTTGTAGGTTTTTTTGGGGTTTATAGGTTGGTTTATGGGTTAAGTAGTGGATAATTGGACAACATAAGATTTCTAGTTACAAAAAGAGGTTTACACAATATTCACTTAGCCAATGGAATTCACTCTGATCAGATAGATAAAGAGATAAAAACAAAAGAAAGAGAAAATTGTAAGTTCACAGTCTGTTCACTTACACAGAAGACTCTTGATCCCAAATATCATTTAGAAACAAGAAGGAATCACTTAAATACAAATCCTTTAACAAGTGAGTAAACAACAAAATATTTGACTGAAATTCAACACGAATAGGATAAATCACATTCTTTGCAAAAATGATTCAATTGCATTCAAGTAAGATAGAAGAAATAACACAAGAATAAGAAAGTCTAACCATCAAAATCGATTTTCCATTAAGTGAAAATGTAGTGAATTCCAGGCATTACAATTCAGGTCAAATGTTTCTTTAGCACCACAAAACTTGAAACCCTGTGCTAAATCTGTCAACTAATTTCCTCATTATACACAGATTTTGTTTAATCAAATCTTAAAATCTAGATACGGTTTTGATTGAGTCCTAATATTTGGCTATCAAATAGTGATTACATTCTATTTCATTTATTGTATTCCAACAAAAATCTAGATCTTAGCAAAAACACCTTAAACTTAGGACCAAATCATAAATCTAGAAATATCCTTTGACTTGCCAAATAGGATTTGTAGCAAAGACTCAAAATTCATGTATTAGTTCCCATGATCAAGGATAGGTCGAACTAATGAAGTGGCAACTATGGAAAATCTAGGAAAATCTGGAAAAAGTCAGCAAACTTGAAAACATCAGCATCAAAGTTCCACCTGTACCTCTTAAACGACTCATTTTTCCATAAACGACTTCTTTGTCACCTAATTTGGCCCATTCTACAAGTGAGTTTTGAATGGATTCTCCTAATTCTTCACCGTTTGCATGGGAGACTCGTCAGAAGTTGACTACTAAAACAGTCACCCATGGGAAAATTCTGCATATTTTTTAAACTTCTGTTGTAATTTAGTTTTGAGCACACATCCTTTGTTTCAGTCATGTGTTCATCATGGTCCTCTTCTAATGCATGCATGTTTAAATCAATTGAGAGTTTAGGCTTCTTAGACCTTGTTTCATATTTATGCTCTTTTGAGAATTTTTCTTCAATTATTTCCTCTTTTCAAGCTTTAAGTGGGCTATATGTTCTTTCTTCATATGAATCTGACAGTTCTTGTATCTCAGGGCTTTAGGTTGGATCATGTTGTGTTCCTTCATCAAATTGAGAATATTTAATCTTAGATAGTGGTTGTGTCTTTTTACCCTTCTTGGTCACCCTGGTTTGTTTTCTCTTCACAGATTTATCGACCAATTTTCCTTTCTTAGGAGACTATTCTGAACTGTCATCCTCCAAGATAATTAGATTATCTTCCTTTAGAGAGGGCTTGAATAAAGCTTTAGATTTAAGTCTTAGTTTATTGGTGGGCCTGGTTTTAGGTCTGTAAGGGAAGCTTGGAGGTTGTTTACCTTTATTTTTCTTACTCTATTCTTTCATTGAAAATTCCTTGAATGATGTATCATAAACCCATGTTTCAGGTTCAGATTTTTCCTTTTCTTGCTCCTATGTCCTATGTCTCATCATTCTTCTAGTGTAAACCTTGTCACAACTTTCAAAACCTTGCTTTGAAACAGAGGATTTAGGTTCCTGCCATTCTTTCCTCAACCACTTGTTTGTAATGCCTTGACTCCAGTTTGGGTTGTGATATTCTTCCAATAAACACTGATTACACAGACCTGTGGGAAGCTTATTCTTCTTCAACCATCTTTCTCCTTTTACAATCAGATGACAAGCTGTTGCAATTGAGTGCTCTGTAACATCAATCAACACATCCCCTAGTTGAGTTAGAAAGCCATCAAAATTCTGGGCAATGTTAAGTCTAAGCATTTTTCTATGTTTCTAAAAGTCAAACTTGCAAGAAGTTTGCAAGAGTTCATCGTTCTGCAAGGCAAGTTTGTGGGTACTGCAAAGAAGGTTGTGGGTCAGCAATGGGTGTTTTTAGGTTGTGGGTTTCACAATGGCATATTTGAGGATATTGCAACAAGAATGTTTGCAAATGGTGAAAACATAAGTTTGTGAGTGCCACAAAGATGGCTTGCAGATAGAAACTATTCTGCAGAGGAGAGAAGCTTGCACATGCGAAAGCGTTGGTGAGCTATTTGAGTTCTAGATTCATCTAAACTTTGACTTCCTATGTTGTTAAATTCCAACGACATGAGGGAAGTTTAAATCAAGGTTAGACATTTTTTATTGCTTTCAACTTACAATCAGTATTTACCATTACATCTAAATATTCTTTAAAAAAAATAATCAATTTACAGCCTAATGCGACGATGGTAACTAAAGACGTGACCTAGCTCTGCTCAAACACTAATCTCTTTGCCTCTCCTAGTTCTTTTGCATTGCTTCGGCCTCTAACGGGGGTGTCGCCTCCGCTTCCCCCCTGTTAGTCCCTAAGTTGTCCCTGAATGCTAAGGGAAAGATAGGGCACCTCAGTTATTGCAATGGTTTATGTTTGTAGGTTTTTTGGGGTTTATAGGTTGGTTTATGGGTTAAGTAGTGGATAATTGGACAACAAAAAATTTATGGTTACAAAAAGAGGTTTACACAACATTCACTTAGTCAATGGTATTCACTCTGAACAGATAGATAAAGTGATCAAAACAAAAGAAAGAGAAAATTGCAAGTTCACAATCTTTTCACTTACATAGAAGACTCTTAATCCCAAATATCATTTAGAAACAAGAAGGAATCACTTAAAAACAAATCCTTTAACATGTGAGTAAACAACAAAACATTTGACTGAAATTCAACATGAACAGGACAAATCACATGCTTTGCAAAAAGGATTTAATTGCATTCAAGTAAGATAGAAGAAATAACACAATAATAGGAAAGTCTAACCATCATAATGTATTTTCCATTAAATGCAATTGTAATGAATTCGAGGCATTACAATTCAGGTCAAATATTCCTTTAGCACCACAAAACTTGAAACCCCTTGATAATTCTGTCAACTAATTTCATCTTTAAACAAAGAGTTGGTTTCATCATATCCTAAAATATAGACGCACTTTTGGCTGAGTCATGATATTTGGTTATCAAATAGTGATTACAGTCTATTTCATTTATTGTATTACAACAAAAATCTAGATCTTAGGAAAAATATCTTAAACTTAGGACCAAATCATAACTCTAGAAATATCCTTTGACCTACCAAATAGGGTTTGTAGCAATTGCTAAAAATTCATGTACTAGTTCCCATTATCAAGGACATGTCGAACTAATGAAGTGGCAACTCTAGAAAATCTAGGAAAATCTAGAAAAAGTCAGCAAATCTGGAAACATCAGCCTCAAAGTTCCACTTGTACCTCCTAAACGATTCATTTTTTCGAGAAACAAATCGGACGTCACCTAATTTGTCCCATTCCACAAGTGTGTTTTGAATGGATTCTCCTAATTCTTCACTGTTTGCTTGGGAGATTCGTCAAAAGTTGATTGTTAAAATAGTCACCTACAGGAAAATTCTGCATATTTTTTCACCTTTTGTTGTAATTTAGTTTTGAGCACACATCCTATGTTTCAACCCTGTGTTCATCATGATCCTCTTCTAATGCATGTCTGTTTAAATTGATTGAGAGTTTAGGCTTCTTAGACCTTGTTTCACATTTATGCTCTTTTGAGGATGTTTCTTCAATTATTTCCTCTTCCATAGCTTTAAGTGGGCCATATGTTATTTCTTCATATGAACTTGACAATTCTTGTATCTCAGGGCTGTAGGTTGTATTATGTTGTGTTCCATCATCAGATTGAGAAGATTTAGTGTTAGATAGTGGTTGTTGCTTTTTACCCATCTTAGTTACCCTGGTTTGTTTTTTCTTTACAGATTTATTGACCAACTTTCTTTTCTTAGGACATTGCTCTGAATTGTCATCTTCCAAGATAATTAGATTATCTTCCTTTATAGAGAGCTTGAATAATGCTTTAGATTTAAGTCTTATTTTATTGTTGGACGTAGTCTTAGGTCTATAAGGGAAGCTTGCAGGTTGTTTACCTTTATTTTTCTTACTTTGTTCTTTCATTGAAAATTCCTTGACAGGTGTATACTAAACCCCTGTTTCAAGTTCAGATTTTTCCTTTTGTTGCTCATGTTTCCTTTGTATCGTCATTCTTATGGTGTAAACCCTGTCAGAACTTTCAAAACACTGTTTTGAAACAGAGGATTCAAGTTCTTGCCATTCTTTCTTCAGCCATTTGTTTGGAATGCCTCGACTCTAGTTTGGGTTGTGATATTCTTCCAATAAAAGTTGATTACACAAACCTGCAAGAAGCGTATTATTCTTCCACCATCTTTCTCCTTTTAAAATAAGATGACAAGCTATTGTAATTGAGTGCTCTATAACATCAATCAACACATCCCCTACTTGGGTTCGAAAGCCATCAAAATTCTAGGCAAATAACTCTAAATTTTTTTCATGATATCCCTGGAATTTGCAGCATAATTTAAACCATCCCCCATTTATGAACTTCTCCATAATTTATGGGCATGCTTCTAGTAATTCGACCCCATCTGGTTCGATTTAAAGAACGTGTCCTCCCTTCTTAGTTGTCATACCTTAGTTCTGCAAACCATGTACACCTGCAAATACTAGGGTTTCATTTTACTCGTGTTTTTTAGAATACCTGCACAGAAAAACTGATGCAAAAGCGTTTTTGGATGCAAATAGCAATAAGTTACATCTAATTATTTAAAATTCTTCTTCAAAAATTCGAAATCATGATTTTGCATGAACTTTGAATCATGGTCTGATGACTGAATTCATGAAATGTCAACATAATCTCATTCATGTCATTAATTTCATGCATAGGATCAAGTGGTTACTAAAATATGACAAACTTTGAAAACCACAACTGTTTGCACAATCTTTGGCATGATTTATGATTTATTAACACGATTCTCGGATTTGGAGCATGTTCCAATAATGATTTCACATGTGCTACTAGAATAACAATATTCTGGTAGCGACTTTGTTTTATGTTTTTTGACTTAGGAAAATGCCTTTATTTGCCAACATGAAATAACCATTGATGTGACATATCCTTTTCTATGTGAAATCTCAAACTATCATATAAAAAGCAAACGAAAACTTATTTAAAACAAAGCAAATCACACCAACAAAAGGTATAAAGTATAAAAACGTGTAACCAACCAAAAACAAATAGACTCGGGACAAGTTTTTGAAGGAATAAGCTGAAAATCAAGAGGAAAAAAGGTGGTATTGTGTCTAGGGACTAACATTGGTTCATTTTGGGGATAATGCTCTTCTGGTGAGACATTAAGAACCTGCAGAGCAATGTCTTTCTTTCTGTTATCACTC
>ML878308.1:3832-21264 GCA_009831015.1 Picea engelmannii
CATATGAGAAACACAGAGACAGATATTTCTTGAGGAAACCCATACAGGGTAAAAACCTCTTTTTATTTATATGATAAGTAATAGTTACATTCTTTACATTATCATACATATGAGCACCAACTCATAATGAGGCTGCAACCTCTTATTTGTAAGCTACAACTTGTTGAGAGCACCAACTCTCTGTTTTCTCTAGCACCCACTAGAAGGAAGCAATGACTCCCTGGTTTTTCCTAGCACCAACTAGAAGGAAGCACCAACTCCCTGTGTTCAAGCACCCACTTGAACCTCTGAGGACAATAGTCCTCCCTAGCACCTCCCAACCACCCTGAAATATAAATCTTTGCTACTGAATTTATTACAGTGATATGATGTTCGATGATGGCCTACCTCACTTATCACTGTTCTACTCCACTTCGTTGCTCTGTTTTCCATATTGATTTTCTTCTCAGATCATTTGCAATGTCCGGGTTATGGGCCCACCACGCTTTCGCTGCGTTGCTCTGATTCTTGTTCCCCCATGAATCACCACAGCCAAATCCAATAGCAACTGTAAATTCCCACTATGACAAAAACCTAATCTCCTCTCTGTACCGTGTATTTATAGCATCTATGCACCTTTTGCATGCAATATTTTCCATGCCTCTGCATGTAGACTCTGCCTCGTTATCCTCCACCTCTTGAGTGCTCTATCTGATCATCATCATGACTCTTCAGCTTCTCTGGTGATTAC
Source organism: Picea engelmannii (assembly GCA_009831015.1). Taxonomy (NCBI): domain Eukaryota; kingdom Viridiplantae; phylum Streptophyta; class Pinopsida; order Pinales; family Pinaceae; genus Picea; species Picea engelmannii. Next base: position 4,563 of record ML878308.1, read on the forward strand.
ACATCGGTCTTCTTCGACTTCTCTAGCAGATGTCATCAATGGTTTTTGGTAGTCTCACTGTGTCGTGCCTCAGTATCCCTCCGATCATTTCTTGATCCAACGGTTCAGATCAGATCGGGATTTCATATATCGCGATTTCGGCATTTTCAATGACATAATGTTTATGTCCACGGGATTCGCGATTTCCCGATTCGCGATGTGCTTCAGCCCTCCTGGATGAGCCCTGGTCCATGTGACCGTTACCTGTGACCGCAACCATACCTCTCGAAAAAATGCGCTAGCCCTCCAATCATTTCTTGATCCAACGGTTCAGATCAAATCAGGATTTCATATATCGCGATTTTGGCACTTTCGATGACATAATGTCTATGTCCACGGGAGTCGCGATTTCCCGATTCGCGATGTGCTTCAACCCTCCTGGCTGAGCCCTGGTCCATGTGACCATTACCCGTGACCACATCCTTATCTCTGACAGCTGGCCTCCACTACGCCACCGTCCTTCTTCGCTGCTGTGCTAACATCTGGCCCCCACTCATCGGGGTTTCGCGGATCGCGATTCTGACTTGCACAAAACTCTTGCCAACGGGATCCCCAATTTACTGATGAAAAAAATGCCGACGACACCTTGATCTTTGGCACCTGTCCCTCAGATGGACGGTCCCGATCCCTTTGAGATTTAGAGACTTTCGACATCAAGTGACTTTGTTATTTCAAAGTCTCGATCGCTGATGCCCCATGCAAATAATCAACGGTCCAGATTACTTCTAAATTTACGGCTGCGATTAAATCGCTAAATCGCATATCACGAAATTGGGGTTTCTGAAGTCAAGTGACTTTGTCATTCCAAAGTCACGATCCCCGATACTCCATGCATATAATCAACGGTCCAGATCACTTCTAAATTTACGGCAGCGATTAAATCGCGAAATCGCATATCGCGATTTCGAGGTTCTTGATGTCAAGTGATTTTGGTATTTCAAAGTCGCGATTGCCGATGCCTCTGCTGACGTCACACGTGGTTTGACACGTGTTAAATACTGCCACGTGTCACTTTGATTCATGACTTTCATGTGCCTGAAGTTTTGAATCCACCTGACACCTGTCATTACCTGGATGTGCCACATGTCCCTATTTGACGAGATTTGGATCGACGGTCTAGATTACTTCTTTATTCAACGGTTGTGATCAAATCGTGAAATTGCATATCGCGATTTCGAGGTTTTCATTGTCATGTGAACTGGACATTTCAAAGTCCCAATCCTCAATTCTCCGATGGCTTATCTCTCTCGCAACTTCTACAGATCTGACGACCCTCGTTCTTTCAGGTTTTCTGAATGAGATCCAACGGCTGTGGATCTCTGTCTTCCTTCTCTTCTACAAATTCCTGTACTTTGAGCTTTGCCTTTGCTGTGCGCGTTTTCTTCAACGCTGTTCCTCCTGAGCTTTCACGTCTGAATCCCCAAGGGATTTTTATCCTTCTTATTCTACCATCTCCACTGCTGTACTTGCCATCAATGACAAGCATACGCTACTTGGTAAACATTTTCCAACAGGGAGTCAGTGCAGTAGCTACTACATATTAGAGAACCATATTTCCAGCATGATGAAGTGCATACAAAGATAGATTCAGAGTAGTCAAATAACAAAAGTACAGAGTAATATATTGATCAGTTGAGAAATTGTGCTCCCACACATGCTTCAGTTGGATGGCGGAATTTTATGATCATATTGCACGTATGTATATATTTAGTACAGGCTGTACCTGGCATGCATATTTCAATGAGTAGATAGATCAGATCAGTGGACATATTTGATTATGTTTGATAAACAAGAACATGTGATGATCAGTTGAAGTCTTCATGATAGTATAGTGATAGATGGGTCAACATTGTGGACAACTGAAGTAGCAAAGTTATGGACAAATTGTGACATATGGATAGAGATGGACTCATGAGATGATTAGAAGGTACATGAAACACATGTCATATGTATAGAAATGTATTTATAATTGGAATCAGTGAAATCAGTTGGTCATAGAAAGACAAGTAGTGTAAGAAATAACAGAACAGGGAAAGAGAAACCATCATCACAAGCTATATCATTGAACAATATGGGTCACATGGACACAGATGGATTCATAAGAAACTTGGTAGGATGGAACAAATATATGTTAGTGGATGAGAACATGAATTCAGGACAGATTGGTTTACAAATTGGTTCATAAATTGGTTCATAAATTGATTCAGAAAATAACTCAGAGAGTTGGATGATGAAATATTTGAATGCTTGAACTTTGAATGCTTTTATAAATATGTCATTTAAACTCAAGAGGAAGCACCAATGGACAATAATTAGCACTAAAATAGAGTAAAGGAGACATTTCATAGGTGTTTCTACATATTGCATATCATTAGAGAGAGATCCAGAAAGGAAGATCAGTAGCATGCAAACACGGGGAGACATACCCATAGGGGGATCTATTCTTTTGCCTATGATTGGTTACAATATGTACAGTATTAGGAGGAGACATATTGACAGGGGAGATAACCTTTGTTCAAATAGGAATAGAAAGAACTGAGGCATGAAGATAGGGGGAGAAACCCCAATGAGAGATACCATTTTCCATTGATTTCAAAGGGGGAGAGTGAGAAACATTGATGAGGAGTGATGGTCACAGGGGGATCTTAAGCATGAGTATTTCCATGTATAAGTGTTTCCATCAATGTTGGTGTTTCCATCAATGCCAAAGGGGGAGATTTTTGACAATTGGTTGTCATTGATGTCAACCATTGGAGAGTGATATTGGAGATTGATGTCAGCCCTTAGAGACTTATGTCAACTCTTGGAGAAATATAGAATCCTCATAGATGTGCACAAGATCGTTGGACAGTTGGTTATCATCTATATGATCGATATTGATGATGAGTTAGTTGGGTACATTTGATATAGTCTACATGTAGCCCCAAAGATGTGGTTTTTGTACCTGAAGTTGAATGAGGAATATGGATATGAAGGAAAGTGTGAATGCAGTAAATACCCTCATACATGGATAATAATCAGTGTGTCATTTCCAATGATATGTGGAACACCATGTGGTTCCTCATGGTTGAGGAAATATGCCCTCATGAAGTTGGAAGCCCCGAAGAATGGTTAAGAATCCCCTAAGAAGTTACAAGTCATTAATTAAAGGGTAAAGTTGTTGCAAACAAGAAGTTACAAGTCAGAATCATTGCAATAAATATTAAGGATGTTGTTGGTAAAGTCGGCCCCAATGAAATAATCATTAAAAATTAAATTGAATTTTATTTGGGCCAAGTCGGGCCTAAAAAGACGGTGCCAAATATAGTATAAATAAGGAAACTAGGAGTTCATTTGTAACATTAACACAAGTGATTTTTATCTGAGCTAACCAAGGTTATCTAAGGAATTTTTCAGAGGGAATTTGAAATAAATAAAGGAGAAATCCTAAGGGAGGATGAATTCCTGTGAGGATGTGTTCTAAGGTATGTTATTTACAGGTCATCTTACCATTTTTTCTATAAAGTTGGTTTTATATTGATTCATATAGCGAAACATGGAGGATATTGACAAAACATATCAAGGTACCTATTGTAGAAATTCCATCTTCTAGGTTTTTGTATTTGTGGAGATACATGCTATGTAAGATAGGGTTTTTTGGCTAATCCTGGAACTAGTCTCAAACAGGTGTTCAAAGAAGATTCAAATTCAGTGATAAAAAATTCCTTGGATAGATAATAGTCCATAGTATGTTGTTTGAAATTTTCAGATCACTATATCAAATATTTTGTGTGTGGCATGCTCTACAAGTTCGCTCTCTAGAATAAGATAGAATTCAGCAAGGCCTGCCATTTTTGCTATAACTCCTTTTTTGGGATGTTCCAAGTAGTGAAAACTAGAGGAATTGCAGAGAAAATATTGAATAATATTTTGTACATAGTATATTTGGAACATAAGAATGGGTCACATGAACTTTTACAATCTTTTCAATATTAGCATAAAGGAAGCGGTAAGAGAGATGCCAAAAATTTCAAAACTAGCCAATACTATGTGTAAGCACTGTCTACATGGAAAAAAAAAATTGAGTTCAAAACGAAGGAATACTCTACAAAAAAACCATTGGATATTATGCACATTGATCTATGTGGACCAATGAGAACAAGATGATTGAATGGTTAAAAATACTTCATGCTACTTATTCATGATTTTAGAAGAATGAGCGTAATCATCTTTCTCAAGAAAAAGTTAGAGGCATTTGAATGCTTCAGGATATTCAAAAAGATGGTTGAAAATGAGACTGATTTGAAGATCAAGTTCTTAAGATCATATAATGGAGGTGATTCCACTTCAAAATAATTCATGGACTTTTGTGAAGATCATAGAATAAAAAGGCAGTTCTCAGTGGCTAGGACACCTCAACAAAATGAGTAGTTGAAAGAAAGAACATAACTATAACATAAATGGCCACAACCATGTTGAAATATTCCAAGTTGAGTAATGTATTTTGGGTACAAGAAGTACACACAAATGTTCATATCTTGAACAAAGGATTTCTCATAAGTAACAATGACAAAGCTCCATATGATTTATGGAAGGGAAGATCAACAAACGTCAAAACATTTTAGAGTATTTGGAAGCAAATTCTACATAAAAAGAGAAGATGACAGAGTTGAAAATTTTGATTCTCAATTTGATGAAGGAATATTGGTTGGATACTCAAGAAAAGGAAAGGAATACAAATGTTACAACCTAAGAATCAACAAGATAGTGGAAAGCATAATTATAAAGATTGATGTAACAAATGTGTCGAATATCAAAAGAAGAAAGAAAAAATTATGAAGAGAAGGACACAAAAGAAGAACTAAAAGAAGAATAGGTAGAAGCAGAAGAAGAAGAAAAACAATCAGAGAAGCAGCCATAAGAAGAATAAGAATAAAATTACCATCATGAATTTTTTATGCCATCTAGGACACCTAACCGTTGGGTTCAGAAGAATCATCCACCAAAATAAATTATTGAAGATAAAAATGTAGGAATATAAACTAGAGGAAACATACAGGTATGTACACTAGAACAAAGACACCTAGTACTATTATCCACTATTGAAACCAACAATTTTGAATAATCCAACAATGATGAACATTGAATCAAGGCCATGGAAGAATAACTAAATCAAATAGAGAATAATGAAACATGGGAACTGGTTCCAAGACCTAAGGACAAAAATGTAATTGGTACAAAATGGGTGTTCAGAAATAAACTAAACGAAGATGGGCAGGTAACCAGAAACAATGCAAGTTTAGTATGCAAAGGATATGCTCAATTTGAAGGAGTATATTTTGAATAAATTGTTGCCCCTATTTCCATAATGGAAGCAACCAGAATGATCTTGGCCTATGCATTTTCCAAGAGAATAAAAGTATATCAGATGGATGTAAAACCAACATTTCTAAATGGTGAATTATAAAAAGAAGTATACATTGAATAGCCAGGAGGGTTTCTACTATCAGAAAGAGAGGATTACGTTTGCAGATTGAATAAATATCTGTATGGACTTAAGAAATCCCCTAGAGCCTGGTATTCAAGATTGGAAAAGTATTTACAAAAACAAGGATTCAAAAAGGGTAATGCAGATATCAATCCCTACGTAAAGGTTGATAGGGATAGCATACTTATCATTGAAGTATATGTGGATGACGTTATCTTTAGAAGTTATGATGATAGGATGAGTAATAATTTCTCCCAAGACATGCAAAATGAGTTTTAAATATCACTACTTGGTGAATTGAATTTATTTTTGGGACTTATGATATCTCAGCTAGATGATGGTATTTTCATTTCCCAAACCATGTACATCAAAGAAATGTTGAATAAGTTAGGAATGGAAGATTGAAATCTTGTAAGTACTCCTATGGTGATTAGTGCAAGTTGAGTAAAGATGATGAATATAAAGAAGAATATCAAAGACTATATAGATCAATCTGTTAGAACTACAAGTCACCCCTGGATTGTGGAAAAGGTAATCCTGATACCCATCAATATTTTTGTCATAGGTTGGTTATAAAAAGGTCAAATGGGTGCAATCTCAGGAAGATATCATCTCATCTTAGAAAAATGGACTGGTATGCACAAGCAGGTGAGGTCTTAATTTGACTTCAGTCAGTAGGTTGTAGTAAGGGTGAGTAGGAGGAAGACTTCAGTGAGAAGGATGTAGAGGTCTGCCATGGACATCGGGTCTTCCAACAACCCAAAGAAGAAAAACTCAAACTCAAAATCTTCTTGAGTTCAAATCATAAAGAATATGAAAGGAATTATAACAACACTACAATCAAACATCCATCATAATGAAATCACAATAATTCATGTGAATCAGTCAATCGTGAACTATTTCAGTATCAAAGGCAAACAAGATGGAGAAAGAAAGTTGATTGTTATTAAACAAGAGGTATCAAATACATATACATAACCAGAATCCATAGGCTTTACTAAAACTTTACAATACGGGAGTTTTGCTCTACCATCGACCCTAACAAAATATCAAAACTAAGTATTTATACTCAAAGCAACTTGCTCCTTTCAGAAGCGTACTCTAGTTATTGCATTCAAGGCTTGTTTTCTGCATTTTCTCTTATCGGGTTGTATTGATATTATTTTTTCAAATGCAAGATTAGATGAGTATGGGTTTCATCATAAGATCCATGGCAGGGGAAATTTCCGCTAACAGTCTTCCCTCCATGGCCAAATTTTCCATTCTTTCCATTTATGTGGTGAAACAAGGTTTCAACCACCTTTCCCATTTTCATTAACTACCTTCATTTGGATCAGGATGAAACCTAACACCCATAAATGTCCCATGCAAGCTCACGACCCCTTTGATCAATTTTTGCGCCTCGAGGCCATGCGGGTCTTTCTCAGTGACCGACTCAGGCATTTGGCTCCTTGGTGTGACTCTTTTCCTTGCTATGTGTGACCTTGGGCCAAGACCTCATGCTCATCCCATGTGAAATTTCAGGAGTTTTCATTTTGGGAGTTCTCACTCCCCTTGATTCCCAATGTTCCGATGCCTGAAAACACAAAACGACCCTTCTAAATCAACGGTCAAACTTACTTTTAATTCAACGACCCTGATCATCTCCTTGAACAACTTTAGCCACCCATTGCTTGAATGCTCACTTTCCTTTCTTTTAGCCCTGCTACCATATGACCTTGGGAAATGACCGCGAGGCTAATTCCCAGGCGCGTCACGATTTTTTGTTTCACGAACTCATGTTGCGTTCTATGCTCAAACCTATGAGTCACAAAATCATGATGCTTTGATCAAGTGACACACATCCCCTTTGATTAGATGGCCGAGATGAAATCATCATTTTGGGACATCGTGCTTCATGAGTCTTCAAGACTCTTCCCTCTTTCTTTCCTGACTCGCGAAATCGTGAAAAGATGATCCAATGGTCCAACTCTCTCCTTTGATCAACAACTACGATCTTTTCACGATTTTGCATTTCAGGAGTTCTGATGACTTTTCTCCTTGACCACTCCATCTTGCGAAACCATGAAACACTGATCTCACACCACATGTCCTTCACGGAACCAACGGCTAGGATAGACCTTGCAATTTCATACCTCTGGCGCTATATTTTGTGCAACTTGTAGGATCTTGATCACCGAATCGTCATCAGTCTGATCTTGCTCGCTCACTTGATTTGAGTCCACATCAAACCATTTCAAGTGTTGTGCTTGGTGGTGATGACCGCAACCTGTGAACCATTACTCGGATGACTGGCTGAGAGCTCGGGAAAAAAAAAGGATCAGTGGTAGAGGCAAAAAAGGGGTGATCGACCTTAAGGAAAACATGAAGGATAAGGGTCGATATTTCTCAAGCAAGCTGCTAAGGAAAAACCAGTACATCAAACGGGGGAAGATAAACAACTGAAAACTATGAGTTGAAAGGAAAACCTACGTTCGAGTTTGCAAAGGAGAGGAACAACAAAATTGCAGACCTAGGTAGAAAACATGGACTCACAAGACCCTGACAAGTTTATGTGCTAACATTAGGCTCCATAGGGGATAGAGTTCTCCCTGTGAGGCTTTAAGAAATCTTTCGCAGCTTCAGTTCCTTAGGGTTGGGTTGTGGTCTCCTATCAAAACAAAATAAAACAGAAATGATATTTACAATGATGGAACATCGATTGCATCTTTAAACAAAAAATAATTTTAGGATGTGCCCATTTATAGGGCCACCAAAAACTTCATCTCCCTCCAAATTATGAAACCTATAAGTGTTATTTGGGAACCTTTCAGATATCTTGAAGGGGCCAATCCAAAGGGCATTGAATTTACCATGCTTTCCCTTGTCCTTATTAGGAACATCCCATTTGATTACCAGATCTCCTAGATGGAAATCCTCCTTAATTCTCTTCCTGTCAAAGGCCTGCTTGATCCTTCGTTGATGGTCATGTGCTCTGCTCATTATCTTCTCTCTAGTCTGTTGTACTTCTATCAGGTGATGAATCCTCCTAATCATGTCGTCGGGCTCTTCCTAGTAGTCTTGGAAGAACTTCGCCACAGGAAAGGTGAGCTGAGAAGGAAAAAATGCTTCAATCCCATATACACACTAGAAAGGAGAGATGCCCAGGGACCGCTTTTTTGTCACTCTATCAACCCACAGAGAAAATTTGAGATTTGAATCCCATGCTTTCTTATTATCCTCTAGCAGTATTTTGATGATATTTACAAGGGCTTTTTTTTAGGATTCTTCTAATCCATTGCCTTAGGGGTAGTAGGGGGTAGAGTGGATTAATGCAATCCCAAACTTCTCACAAACATTTATCATTGGTTCAGCCTTAAAGGATGCAGCATTTTCAGTGACGATTCTGGTCGGACAACCAAACCTTACTATTATATCCTCCAGAAAACCAATTATCACCGTATGGGATGCGTTCCTACTGGAAATAGCCTCTATCCACTTGGTGAAGTAATATTTTGCAGTCAATATCCACCTGTGTTGATGTCTTGAAACAGGATGAATTTCCTCAATGAAGTCAACACCCCACTGTTGGAAAGGTCTTGAAGCTGCTACAGGCTTAAGTGTCAGAGGCATGAGTTGCTGCTTCCTGGAGAATTTATGGAAATTAATGCAAGATTTGATTCTTGCACAAACATCAGTGAATAGAGAAGGCCAGTAATACCCATCCCTAAGAATCTTTTAGGCCATGGTTTTCCAGAAATGGTTTCCCCCACATAAGCTTCCATGAAAATAAAACATAATCCTTTGGGCCTCTTATGGGTCTAAACATCTTAGAAGCACTCCTAGAGGATCATTCCAATACAAGACCTGGTCAATAAGGCAATATATGATTGCTTTGAGTTTTAAATCTCTTTCCTTACTCTTTCCCATATCATCAGGGGGCCTTAACTCCTGCAAGAAATCTATAATATCTTTGTACCAGGTGCATTCTACTAATGGAGGTCTGTCCTAAGGAATTTTATCAAACGCTTCATCCAGCTAGTTTTCTGAGATAATATTGATTAAGTTAACCCCCAAATATTTACAATTAGATTCATCCAACAACCTGTCTAAACCCTGACCTTTAACTAGCTTGGTAGGTTTTATTTCTAGATCAAATTCGAGGATTTTGGTAATCCACTTGCTCCTTCTCACATCTATGTCAGGCTGAATGAGAATGTCCTTCATAGAAGCTGAAGGAACATATGAAATATTTTTTTAATGAAAAACATATACTCTAAAATCTTTGAGAGATTTCACCAAGGCATAGGCCTTCTTTTCCATGATATCATATTTTATTTCTGCATCTCTTAATACTCTACTGAAAAAGGAAATAGGTTTTTCCAGCCTTGCATTATTCTTTTGTAGTAAAACATTTGCCATTGTGTCAAATGAAGCAAAAGAGAAAATCATAAAATCCTTGGAATAGTTAGGAGTGATAAGAACAGGTGCCTCAGTCAATTATTTTTTTATTTGGTTGAAGGATTCTCTAGTCTCAACAGTACATTTTACTTCATTCCCTTTCCTGAGCATGGCGGTGATGTGTTTCAACAATTCAGGAAAATTTGAAACAAACCTTCTCAAAAAATTAATTTTTCCTAGGAAAGACTGAACCTCCTTCTTGGACCTGGGGAGTGACAAGGCTTGAATAACTTCCACCCTACTTGGATCGATCTTGACCCCCTCAACCGATACAATGTGTCCCAACAATTTTCCTTCCTGCATAGAAAATAAAGACTTCTTGGGATCTAGGGAGAGACCATACCTTATACATTTCAAGAAGACCTTTCTTAGATGTTGACAATGTTCTTTAGTAGATCTGGAGAATATTGTTATGTCATCCAGATAGATGACCATGAATTTATCTCTTTCTTCAATGAATGAAATGTCCATGGCTCGCTGGAAGGTAGCTCTTGCGTTCATCAATCCAAAGGGAATTTTGGCATACATGAATGTTCCCCAAGAAGTGGTGAAGGCTTTCTTTTATCTGTCTTTAGGCAAGACAGAGATATGGTTGTAGCCCGAAAATCCATCAATCATGGAAATTTTGGATGCACCTATCACCTTTTGTAATATGTGTTCCATCTTAGGTAGTGGGTAATTGTCCTTCTTAGAGATCCTGTTCAGATTTCTGAAATCAATACAGAGCCTGATTTCTCCACTTTTCTTTCTTACCGGGACCAGGTTGTCTAACCACTTAGAATATCTCAAAGGGACAATGATTTGGGTGTCCAGCAACTTCTTTACCTCCCTTTCCATAATAGGAAGTAGCATAGGATATTTTATTTGTCTTAATTTATGCCTAAATGGTTTGGCCTCCTCTCTCAATGGGATCTTATGCTCAATGAAGGTTGTGTCATATGTTATGAGGTCTTCATAGGTCCAGGAAAACACATCAATGAATTCTATTAATAACTCAGCATACTCGGCCCTCTGCTCCATTGATAGGTTGCTTGACATCTTGTTGAATTTCATATACTCCTCTGTACCAATATTTCCCTCAGCTACCTCAACATCCTTAGTTGGGCCTTTAAACCTTACCGACACATCGTTCCCATAGAAAAATATTTCTAAAGGAACTAGTCCCTTTGGAATGTGGTTGTTAGGTAGACAAACAATATGGTGATTAGCAATTTTTTTCAAAAATACTTCAAGGGGAGGATCACTTTCAGAATCATGCTCCTGATCAATGTGTAATGCAGAGAACTCATCAACTAATTCAAGAAATATTATGATTTCAAGATCATCCTCGAACACCTTCCAATGCTTGATATTATTAGGTACAGAGGGACTATATCTAATACAAACATCATACATGAGCTTAGGTGGAAGTGGGACCCTGAACAGGCTCGCTGAGACGGCCAAAGAATCAGTTGTAGCATTTTCCTCTCTTGGAATAAATGAAATGTTGAAGGCTGAGAAGAAGTTTTCGATCATGTCCCATACTTCATTTCTATAATTTTTGAGTCGAGGGTGTTTGGCCTGAAAAGTATTTTTGATCTGCTAGAAAATCAACTCAGCATCTCCAAATACCATTATCTCTTGAATTCCCATGTCCTTTGCAGCACTCAAACCCAAAACAAGATCCTCATACTCTGCCACATTATTGGTAGTTTCAAACTCTAACTTGTATGACAGGAATATGGATTCTTGACAAGGTGATACAAAAACTACTCTGGCACCAACACCTTCCCTGGAAGAGGCTCCAATGAAGAACATATTCCAAACAAAAGTAGTTGGGGGAGGTATTTCATGAGAAGAAATGGGTTTCTTTCTGATTTCAAGAGGAGTTTCAGGAGCATCAGTGAGCTGTAACAAACTAGACCCCAAATTAGTGTCAAGGGAAAAGATAGGATGATTGGTAGGGTCTACTTCATCACTGACAATGTAGGCCAAATGAGCTTCCCTATAGAGTCTTCTATGCTCCTCCCCAAACACTGGAATGGTAGCATATGTGAGGTCCATCTGCAAGGTTCCCCCAAGTAGTTTTATCCATGATCTTGACAACATCATGCCAAATTTTGGAGGAACATCAGCTACCACAATGTCCATGACCACACTTTTCATGGGCAGTTGAAACAAGGTAACAAACAGATCTTTGATGACCGAAAGACATTGTACTCTCCTAGAGTCAAAGGAATACAAGTCATGGTATGCTTTAATGATCTCTAGTCCTAGTTCTTCCATGACAATTTTGGGCATGAGATTATGAGACACCCCTGAATCCATCAAACAATTATGCATGACCTTATCATGTATGTTCATTGATGTATAGAAGGGAGGGGATGAATCATCCATATCTTCTACCATAGAACCTAAGATGATTGTTTGATTTTCATCTTGCAGGTTGATTGAGTCTATGGTATGATAGAATGGCTCAAACTGCAACAACTTAGAGAGGGATTTTTTAAAATCTTTGTGCTTAATTAGCTCTGAAAGGGGCACAGGGATCCTGATCTTTTGAATTTGATGCTCAAAACTAAAAGAGGAAAGAAGCTTCAGAACTTCTCTCACTTCTAGGACATGGTCTTTGGGTATCAGTGAGGGGTTATGATATTTCTTTTCTTTGCTGCTATTTCTTGCATCTTTAGCAGGATTCTCTTCTCTGGGAGCTAGATCAAGGACATCAGACTTCCATTCTTTCTTCTGATTCTGGAGGTTGTATTTGTTGGGACCACTATTTGCCTTCTCCCCCTTACTCATCTCATTTATTTGATTGTTCAAGAGGGATTCCTCATATGAAGATTGAGTCAAATGGGGAAATGGGGAAATGGGGAGGGTCAAGCTCTTCCTCTTCCCTCGCTTCATAAATAACTAGGTTATTTTGAAGAGGTGTTTGGATTTTCTGATCATCCCTCTCTCTGTTTCTGGGATCTCTTGTGAGTATTTGGAGGGCATTGTTTGGTCTTCTGAAGTTGGCTCTGTTATCAAAATTTTGGACATTCTTATAACATTGCTTCCCTTTGAATATCATCTTCTCCATATCTGCATATAGGGACTTCACCATCTTGGTCAATTCATCTACTTGAGGGTGAGATACAGAAGAACTAGAGGTTTAGGCCTCAACTCTTCCCCTTCCTCTGTCTCAGTCGGCTTTGCTCCTAAGTTTGTCAACTGCTAACACATTGGATTCTACTTCTAGGTCTGCATATTGCATATGATCCAAGGAGGTAGCTCTTCTCTCTCTAAGAATGAGGCAAAAATCAGGGTCAGAAGCACTAGCATAAGTGATTTTGGCAGAGGCTTCTATGGGATTTATCTCAACGGGGATTTTATTGTACATTTTATTGAATCTTTTGGAGAAATCGAAGACAAATTCTCCTTCCTTTCTCTTTAGGGACACAAAACATGTGATGTAATACATAAAATACTTTTTATCCCTCCACTGCCTTAATAAAACATCATTTAAAGATTCAATCCCAGCAATAGATTCAGAGGTTAATCCCCTAAACCATTTCCTAACCTCACCATCAAGGCTCTGGACAAAGACTCTCATCCATACATCCTCGTTCTCAATATTCATATTGTTAGCATAACTATAGAAGGAAACAAGGTTCTCCTCAGTAGTTATGTCCTCTTCTCCAGTGAACTTAGGCATGTACTTTAGGTAATCTTCAACAGGAAGAGCATTCATCAACTGAGGTAGGAATAAAGGGGCATATCTTGTAGCCACTATGGAATCCATTCTATTTCTAGGGGGATTGGCACCTTCCATAGGGATGATAGGTGGAGGAGAATGGGGAGGATATGGAGTTTGAGCAGGGGAGACTGGAACTGAGATTTTTGGAGGAAATGGAAACAATAGAGGATTTGAGAAAAAGGTTATAGGGTTTGATGGAACAAGAGTTTCCCTTTCTGTAAAACTAGTAACTCTAATAGGAGGAGGGGTGGTATAGCCCAGAGTGGGAAAATATTTTGCAGTCCTAGGGATAAAACATGGTACAACTTCAAGGGAGAGAGGAGTGACAAGGATTTCTCCCTCCAACCCCGAACCAGGAGGGGAAAACTCAACAGGAACACTCCCAAAATTTAAAATCCTAGAAAATCCAACAAAGGGTGTAACGGGAAAATGAGAAATAGCTATTGGAGTTGTTATAGGAGGATGGTGAAAATTATCAGAAATACATGGTTCAACAGTTGAAGTACCTTCTTGAAGGGTATTTCTTCTTCTGATAATTTTCTCTGTGTCAGCTTCAAGAGTCGCTAGAGGCAGTTGTGGAGTAGATCTCGTGTGTCTACCTCTAAAATCCATAGCTGAAATAGTGAGGTCGCCAGTGGATTCACATCAATGGAGTCACCACAACAGATTCACCAGGTGCACAGTTGTAATCTTTGATGTACTACATCCTGATGCACCTTCAGAACTAGTAAGCTTTGTCGTTGAATCCCAGGGAAAATCTTCAATTTCTTCCCTAACAAGGGTGCCATAAATGTTAGCATCAGAAATCACCCTTGGATTGAGGAAAAGGTAAGCTTGATACCCATCAGTATTTTTTTCATAGGTTGGTTATAAAAATGTCGAATCAGCACAATCTCAAGAAGATATCGTCTCAACTCAGAAAACTGGACTGGTATGCACAAGCAGGTGAGGTCTTAATTTGACTTCAGTCAGTAGGTTGTAGTAAGGGTGAGTAGGAGGAAGAATTCAGTGAGAAGGATGTAGAGGTATGTTGTGGACATCGGGTCTTCCAACAACTTAAAGAATAAAAATTCAAACTCAAAATCTTCTTGAGTTCAAATCATAAAGAAGATGAAAGGAATTATAACGACACTACAATCAAACATCCATCGTAATGCAGTCACAATAATTCAAGTGAATCAGTCAATCATGAACTCTTTCAGTATCAGAGGAAAACAAGATGGAGAAAGAAATATTACTATTATTAAACAAGAGGTCTCAAATACAGATACATAACCAGAAGCCAGAGGCTTTACTAAAACTTTACAATACGGGAGCTTTTCTCTACCATCGACCCTAACAAAATATCAAAACTAAGTATTTATACTCAAAACAACCTGCTCCCTTCAGAAGCATACTCTAGTTATTGCATTCAAGTATTTTTGTCTACATTTTCTCCTGTCAGGTTGCGCTGGTATTCTTCTGTCAGACACAAGATCAGATGAGTATGGGCTTCATCAGAAGATCCATGGCAGGGGAACTTTTGGCTGACAATCTTCCCTCCACGACCAGATTTTCCATGCTTTCCATTTATGTGGTAAAAAAAGGTTTCAACCACATTTCCAATTTTCATTAACTACCTTCATTGGTATCAGGATGAAACCTGACACCCATGAATGTTCCAGAAAATATCACAACCCCTTTGAGTCAATTTTGGCACCTCGAGGCCATGCAGATCTTTCTCGGTGACCGACTCGGGAATTTATCTCTTTGACGTGGCTCTTTTCCTTGCCACATGCGAGCATATTCCAAGATCTCATGGTCATCCCATATGAAATTTTAGGATTTCTCATTTGAGGAGTTCTCACTCCCCTTGATTGCCAATGTTCTGATTCTCGAAAATGAAAAACGACCCTTCTGGATCAACAATCAAACTTACTTTGAATTTGATGCCCCTGATCATCTCCTTGAACAACTTTAGTTGCCCATTGCTTGAATGGTTTCATGCCTTTCTTTTAGCCCTACTTCCATATTACCTTGGGCAATGACCATGAGCCTAATTCCCAGGCGCGTTACGATTTCGCATTTCGTGAACTCATGCTATGTTCTATTCTCAAACCTCTGAGTCACGAAATCGTGATTCTTGGATCTAGCGACACGCGTCCCCTTTGATCAGACAGCCCACATGACATCATCATTTTAGGACATTGCACTTCGCGAGTCTTCAAGACTCTTCCCTCTTACTTTCCTGACTCGTGAAATCATGAAAAGTTGATCCAACGATCCAACTCTCTCCTTTGATCAATAGTTGCGGTATTTTGACCATTTCACATTTCGGGATTTTTGATGACTCTTCTCCTTGATCGCTCCATCTTGTGAAACCACGAGACATTGATCTCGTACCACATGTCCTTCACATCACCAACAACTAGGATGGACCTTGCGATTTTGGACCTCTAGCACTATATTTCATGCAACTTGCAGGATGTCGATGACCCAATCGTTGTCAATATGATTATTCTCACTCTCTTGATTTGAGTCCACATCGAACCATTTCAAGTGTTGCACTTGGTGGTGATTACCGCGGCCTTTGAAAAATTACACGGATGACTAGTTGAGGGCTCAGGAAAACTAAAGGATCAATGGTAGAGGCAAAAGAGGGGTGATTGGCCTTAGGGAAAACATGAAGGCTAAGGGCCAATATTTCTCAAGCAAGATGCTAAGGAAAAACTAGTACATCAAACGGGTGAAGACAAACAGCTGAAAAATGTGAGCTGAAAGGAAAACCTACGATCAAGTCTACAAAGGAGTGGAATAAGAAAAATTGCAGACCTAGGTAGAAAACACAGAATCACAAGACCCTGACAAGTTTATGTGCTAACATTAGGCTCCATGGAGGATAGAGTCCTCCCCGTGAGGCTCTAAGAACTCTTTCACGGCTTCAGTGCCTTAGTGTTGGGTTGTGGAGTCTCTTATCAAAAAAAAAAAAAATAGAAATGATATTTACAATGATGGGATGCCAATTGTGGCTTTAAACAAAAAACAATTTCAGTAAGTGC
>WSFP011472969.1:0-17431 GCA_009831015.1 Picea engelmannii
TATATATATATATATATATATATATATATAGATTTAAAAAAAAATTATTAATATTTTTAAGTTTTGTAGATTTTTTATTTTTTTATTTTTTTAATCTACGTGTATTGAAGACAAAGACAAAAAGTACATTTCCAAATGGAAAAGACAATAAAAAATATCTTGACGTTGTGACACTATCATATTCATAATGTAACAAAATTCGTCAAAGACTACCTGATATATACCATAGCAAACAAAATTGATAAAAAATGGTAGCCATTGTTATTGAAAAAGAGAAGTTAATTGTTGGCTTTTCCATTAAATTTCTTTTATATGTCTGCGAGGGAAATATTTGGCCTTTTATACATTCATACCATTGGATTTGTACCAAAGGTTCATGCAGAGAGTCTAGTAGGGTTGATTTGGCCTGCAACTTGAGCCCAAGGGTTCATGTAGAGAGTCTAGTAGCCGGATGGGTACTTTTAGTAGAAGTGGTTGAGTCCCCCGATCATGCTTTTCGAATCCGTTCTTAACTTTTCGCTCCACTTTGAATCATAGTTGGGAACAATTGGACTATATTTCGATGGTGGGACCAAAAGGGAGAAAGATGATTGAATGTATTTCCATGGTTCAATCAAATTCCAAAATATAAACAAACTAAATGACCTAACTTTAGAGAGGTTTTGTTAAGTAGGTCACTAGATTTGATTCCTATGTTAAAAATACACAAACTAAAGGTGTGATTTACCGTATGGTTCACACTAAGAATTGTGGATGAACCAACAATGAACTCTGAAGGGAGAAGCTTTTTGGTTATGTTTTCACAGCATAAGTCTATTAAAAATTGAGCTCCCATAGCTTTTGATTTGGCCTTATTTAATAGAGTGATGGAGGAGGTTCTAGAGATAGATTTAAAACTTTAAATTGATGAAAAACAAGTTAAGCACAAATTCTAGAGCTCTTGATCCATCATGGCCAGCCTATCATGATTCAATCTCCTCAAAATGAAGTCTTGTTCAAGAAGTGATCGATTGCATGTTGGAAGAAGACAACAAGCCACTGGTCAATCTTGCAAGAAGACAATGTGGGACGGTGCTCAAAATCAAAGAATTTTTGGCAATGGCAAGTAATTTCTAGGAGGATGACATCAATAGGACTTTTATGAGGCCTAGGGTGAAAAATAGAGGTATAACACAAAACCGTAATAAATGAATGGCTATGATTCTTATAAAGACAAATCCATTAACAATTATGGAAATTGATGAAGAGGTTGTAGAAGTGGAATTTGATAACACCATTACAAAATTTGATTAAGAGATTGCACAAGTAAAGTCCATTTCTACATAAGATAATGTATTGTAATCCCCTGCATCTATCTTGTAGTTTCTTTGGATTGCTTCTATAAATATAAATCATCTTCTTTCTACACTATATGAGAACATTGTATGAGAAGTAGCCTCATGAGTGGTCTTGTTAAGTCTTTCAATGAAGTATTTTCATGAATTTCATTTTCTTTTCTAAAAGACAATGTCAGAGATTTGTAGGTAGAGTTGTTTATCAATCCATGGATAAAAGTGTACGAAGTCTTGGATTGAAATTATATCCTTAATAATGTCTTTTGTAAAGTCTTTATAGTGTCTTATTAATGTCTTCCATAAAAACTTGGAAACAAAGTTATGTGGAAGCTATAGATGAGACAAATTCAAAGCATATAATCTTTTAAGGAATATCAAGCTCAAATCCATATAGGGTGAGTGAAAACTAATGATGGTCTCTCATGACTAGTTAGTGGAAATGCAAACGTGGAAAAACAACAATTTGTTAACTTGGAGGGATTATTCAAGGTACTTTTAAAATGAATTTGAATATTGTGTAAGAAGATAAAACGTAGGAAATTGAATTATATTTCCAAACATACAACTTGTATTCATATACATTATGAATAACTAGGTCAGATTTTATTTTTTCTAACAATGGTATCTTAATTTTCCAACAAAATATAAGGTATATGTTTTCATTTGTGAAAGTGTTGAGTGTCTTAACAATTGAATTTCATTCCAAACACTTGTATACTTGTAGAGAACCTGTTTTTCTTGTGCCTTGTATTTTTTTGGAAATTTTTAATATTAATTTTATATATTTTTTAAATTATCAAAGTCAACATATGCCTGAAATGACAACGTCTTTTGTTCGTGCAGACTAAAAGGGTCTTAACATGATAAAAACAATTCTAGTGTTGCATATAACTCATTTGAAAAATGGTTAAGTCGAGAAAAAATTATAACAGAAATAAAAGAGGTATGTATTCTAGGATTTTGATATATATGAAGACAAAAATAGATTAAAAATAGTAAAAAATATTTTAATTTTTTTTTAAATTATGTATTTGACATCTACATAGCTAACTCAATCTATGTCTATAGTTTCGTCAACAAATAAATTGTTTATCCTATAGAAAAATAACGTCAAAGATGACGATATAGAGGGGTATTCACAAAAATGGAGGTTTTTATCAATTTTTATACCAAACCACTAGGTTTGTCATCCCAAACCTAAATTCAATCCAACTAAGTCAACATACACCTTGTCAATATCATCCAAAAAAATTGATTCAAACGAGCGTTCACGTGCTCTAGGAATGTGCACGCGCTCCTAGAAATCATTTCCTTCTCTATCTTTGTTCTCCCTCTCCTACATCCACCCCCCCTCTCTATCTCACTCTCACTCTCCCTCTCCACCCCCCCTATATGTCTCTCTCTCTCTCCCTCACACTCCTATACATGGTAAGACCTAGACATGGCAAGACTTAGACATCACAAGATATGGAAAGACCTAGAGTTATACCTTACCTTGACATGCCTCTCACTCTCACACCCACTCCCTCTCTATCCCCCCCCTCTTCCATTCTCCCTCTCCCTCTCCCTCTCTCTCTCTTTCTCTCTCTCTGTCCCTTTGTCCCTCACTTCCCTCTCTCTTCCACCTCTCTTCCACCCTTTCTCTCTCTCCTCATTGTTAGTCTTAGTCCTGTTGATGCCCAAAAGCACAACATGGAAACCCTTCCTGCAAATGGGTTGCAATGCCTTATTACTTATATATATCTAATAATATACTAAATAGGTGAGACCCCCTTATGTGAATAATGATGAAAGAGTGTTTCTCTTATTTTTGCGCTCATGACTACCTTGCAAAAATTATTCTACAGTTTGAGAATAAACCCAGAAATTCAAGTCGGTTTCCATGTTAAATGGATGAATGATGAGTGTCATAGAAATTTGATTTGAAAAGAAAAAGAGGAGGAAAATGTTTGTTTTGATAAGAATCTTGGTTCATTCTTGCTACACATATATTTTGTCATATATTTATGGTGTATTTCACTTATGGTATACTTGATATATGTTGCGGACAATTGATATGTTTTATGGAATGGAAACCCTCCATTAATAAGAAATGTGGGACATGTTTTTTTGCTAAGTGTTGAACATGCATATGGTACTTATGAAATTAATGTGGAGGGGGGCCAATTCGATTTTGAATTAATATTGATATGTTTGGTGGCACACATGGCTAACTATGTATTTCATTAAAAATGCATGGAATATTGGGTGTGCTCCATACTTGGTTGTGGTAGGTGACAATTAATGTGGGAAACGACATGCAATTACTACACGTCATTCTTACCCTACCTCAAGCTCACCACCTTCACTTTGTTTGCACTTGTGTTGGTTGCTTTGGCTAGTGTTGCCTCTGTTTTGCTCGGCCTTTGAAAAAGTAGTGGCGCTCGTTGGTTTTTTTACATTCTTCTTATAGGTATGTTGGCTCTTACCTCTCCATTCATGAACTGTAGATCTACTCCAAATAAAATCATGATGTTGGCTTGTATATTTTCTTATAGAGTGTGTTTTCTTTCCAAATATTATGATGGATGTATGTGGGTATTATGGATGTGCAAATTACATTTAAATGGGGTTTCCTCCTCTTGGAATTAAAACATTTCAAGTTGGGAATGATGGTTGGAATTCCATTAAGTTTGAATTATGTGGGTGTGTTGTGCCCAGAATGAATGTTGTTTATTATGATACGATGTTGGAAAATGATTATGGAGAATACATTTAGTTTCCCTCATTTCTTGTGATTCAATTTTGAAGGTTTTTCTTTGTGAAATAAAGAGAACAACTAGTTTTTGAGATTACTGTGTAATTCCATACCCTCTACCCAACCCTCGGAAGACTTGCAACTTTTTCGAATTAGAATTCCATTATTTGTGAATATATGTGAGACTTGCATATTTTCCTTGTGGCCACCACGGAAGGTCTGTAGAAAGTTTGTTATGGAAATAAATGGTTGCTTTGTTTTGCAAACCCCTTATTAATATTTCTCCCTTATGTTTTCCCAGACCTCGATTTTTTATCTGATATATGGAAGTTAGTAAATTTGAACTCTAGTCTTGATGATTGTTATGATGATGACCCGACAGTGGGAAGGATGGGTTATATCCATCAAGTCTTGGCTCATTTGTTATTTATCTATGGGGGTTTGGTTGATTTTGAAGTTATATGATTTTAAAAAAAAAATGATGACCACCAGTTTTGTATTGAGGTTTCAAACCCAATCTATTTATGTAGCAAGTATTGGGTTTTTTATATAAATTTTGGTCCATGGTTTTATGGTTGTTTTCTCAGCCTCACATGTTGGCTTGAAACAAACTAGTTAAAATTGTTTCCAATTGACTTTGTTAACAGTCTCTTATAAAATTTTCTGCTACTGGAAAAGGAAAAAAGAGAAATGAAAATTGTAAAGTTTGGCAGTCCTGAAATTTTCCTGGGGTTCTATATTGAACACTATAAAAATGTCGTCTCTTGGATTTGAGTTGTTAACAGAGAAAGGTTTTTGGAAATTGATGGCAATGTCAATTTTTCAATAAATATTATTTCATGTAATAGAGCAGTAATCGTTGCATTCCTATCCATTATCTCACTTTTCTATCATCATATACCCACCTCCTTCCCAAATACATTTAAAACATCCCCTGTTATGTTATTATGAATTTCATTTAAAAAAAAAGGGAAAAGAAAGGGACTAGATGATGACTGGTGTTGAAAGTTTGGCTATGGATACATTTCTTTTTTGTAAAGAGGTTACCTCTGCATTTGCTTGAACAATATTCGTTGGTTGGTTCTCATCCATGCTACCATTTTTCATTCATTACAAAACCCCCCATATTCCCAGTATCCCTATCACTCCTTATTCAAATGGATATTGATTATTGATTTTAAAAGTATGATGGATGGATAGAATGCATGTGATTATGTTGTGAATGATAGAGCCAACTTTTTTATTTTATTTAGGTAGGGTGTTGATGCATGAATTGTTAAGAGTTTTTCATAACATGATTGGAATATTGCTTTAGGATGAGTTTCTTTAGCAGAGGGAGCAATGGAAGAGGTGAAAATAGAGGCAGAGAAAATAATTGGCAAAGAGGCCATAGAAGGCCACGATTGTCAATACATTTTGACATTGATCCACAAGAAATAAATCAAATTTTCCAAGTTAGGTTCTTTAATCTAATTGGCCAAGGAATTTTTCAACCTATACCTGAGAGGCCTCCTTTCCATGCATGTCAAAATTTCTCTGGTATTCATGTTCCCCCTCATGTGTCTATGCAGCCAAAACCACCTTCCAATGATGGTTGGAAATAAATTGTTCATCAACGTGTAGCTCATCACCATGGTTTTCCTATTGTGGAATTTCCATTACCCCCTCCTCCACCACCAATCAACCCAAATGCCCAAGCTAATCGTGTTGTTTCACCATTACAATCCTCTCATGCAAGCAGAAGATTAAAATATTTCATCCCTGAGCCAAAATTAGATAAAGGAAAAGATGTGGCTAATCCCTCCAAGTCTTCTAAAGACTCCTCTGAATCAATATCCTCTCATCTCCACCTTAAAGATGATTGTTCTCATGTCATCAGTGCAATCCACCCACAAGGTTCCCATCAGTTGAACGATGTTGCACAGGATAAATAAATAAAAGGGATCAAGAGAAAGTAGCAGTGGAAAGAGGCAAAATGCCTCTCACAACAAATATGGTTTTTAATCATATTAATGTTATTTTATTTTGAGGACAGTCCTTTTATTTGATATTACAGTATTTTGTTCAACGAATACATATTATGACAGAATTTTGGACAACATGGATATAATGTTATTTTTGGATATAGTCATGTTCTATTTTGTTGATATTAAAATATTTGATTATTAATATGAGGATGGGAGTTACAAGGTGGATATTTGAATTAAATATTTGGGGTATTATACTTCATGTTTTGATGATTATTAAAGAAATGAAAATGGAGTGACAAGGGGTCCCACCTATTTATTTATTATTTATTAAACCCTTATTTATATATTATTAATTTTTTGTCTCAACAAATTAGTTAAGATAATTAAGCTTAACAAAATTAAGGTAGTTGAACTACCATAACTATTGAGAAAGAATAAAATCTCAATCAAATGAAGAGACAAGGGAGAGAGAATAGAAGAAGAAATTTTTCTATAAAGGCTTGCTCTGTTCTTGTGAGATACTTCCATTCTTCATTCATTCTGAGTTTACTGGAAGGCTTAACCATCTTGATGACAACAGGGTCTTATTGAAGGCATCAAGATTCAAAACTGAATCATATTTCCCAGTATCTTTTCTTTAAAGGTGTATGATTTATCTTTGGCAGTCTGTGTTATTGTTTGTTTATGGATTAAATTTCTTGATTGATAAAGAATATTTTGCAAATTCAGGTGACAACATTTTGTGGCAAGATGATCTAGATCTTTAGCTTTAGTTTTCCTTTATTGTCAGATTCTTTTTGTATGGTGCCCATCAGAGGCTTATAAATACGACTTTGATCCCTATCCTCGCAAGGGTTTGTAAAGAGAATTAAAATTTGTATCTTAGAATGAAATCAATATAATAATTAGATTTCAAGTTTCAGTCTCACTTGCAGGGAAAAATTTAGGGGCTAAATTTCACCACTGGGATAATTTTCCATGCTTTTTCCTAAAAAAAGATTCGATAATTTCCATTTTTTCTAAAAATGTTTCACCCAAATTATATAGATAAAATGATTTTATATTAAAAATAACCCAAATTTTATAGAAACTATATAAAATCCTTAGAAATTTGAATATTTTTACAAAAATATGTCCAAATTTTTTATAATTTGCATATTAAGGACTAGTGAGATCAAATTCCATCCTTAAAATCATCCCTGCTCACATGTGTATTTTGATGATTTGGTTCAAATTTTTCTTTTATCCTTGTCTCTTATACATGTACACAATTATGTAATTTCTTGCTTATTTTATTTCTTTTGCACATTTATATATAATATATATAAAACCAGCCTTGGTCCCTCATACTTAATATCTGTGGACTAAGTGATTGTTTTTTTTTAAGGCTATAAACCCTGGGTAACATTCCCAACTATCTTTCATTAGACCAACAATATCTAAAAATGCTTGAGTAAAGTTCCTCATACATTTTCCTCAACATTTATTTGGCAACCGTACTAGTGAAGATCTTCCATATCTCTCTGGTTGATTGTATCACGATTATATTTCATTTTTTTGTTTTGTCTGATTACTCTTTGACTGATTTTTTCCATGATAGTACCTGTTATGAGAAAACCCAATATTGGAAATGGTCCTGATGACTAAACCAACATTGCATTGACTTTATTCAACATTATTTTAAAAACTTCTAGTACTCGCACTGAACTTGAACGCTCTTGGGAAGTAGTTGAAAGGGACATACATATTTGTGAACGTTGGGAAACCGGGAAAAGGCAACCCAGAAATCAACAATTACTTATTTTTTCCTACCACTTTGGTCTTTCATTTAATTTCCTCTAATCCTCACATTTATCAAAGGAGAAGAGGGTTGTCCCCTGAAGCTACCCCTATTTCTTAAACGGGAAGGAGGAAAATTGTCTTATCAACACAACAAAGTGCTCTTAGGAAAACCTTATCTGATTGTTCCAGTTCATCTTTATCACCCATACCTATCACTTTCAACATGACATCTGCAGGTAGTGGTAGTGGCACCGAAGTTCCCTCCTCCTCGCAACCTTATGCTTCATCAGTAATTGATAGTATCTAAAATCATCAACGACCTATTCAATCCACTACCAATCCTCCTAAAGTCATAAATAATAATAGACTTTTCCAATTTGAGGAAGATGGTGCAACCACCCCATGGCATATATCTTCTCCCTTGAATATCACACTAGCCACTCACCCATTACCAAAATTCAAGGATCATTTACCTAGGTTCTCAGAAAACGGTACCATTACTACAAATGAACACCTAGTATCATTTTCTAATGCTTGTCACAACATAGGGGCTAACGATAACAACACTTGCATGTGTTTATTTGTCAACTCCCTTGAAGAGAAAGTTGTAGCATATTTTTTTGACCTCCCTCCCAAAATCCTTTCCACTTGGGAAGAATTGGTTTATTGTTTCAAGTCCACTTATGGATATCCCAAGAGTCCAGCTGAGCATTTAAGGGAATACAAAAATATTTCCTATAAGGATAATGAAACCATTAAATTTTTTAACCTTTGATTCACCAAATTATATAATCAAATCCCCTAACTAATCCATCGTCAAAATCATCCTTATTTCATACATTATTATAATGCATTACCTTCCCCTTATTTTCATAGACTTGAAGAGAATGCTATTGACAATCTCAGTTTTTCCCTTTAGGATTGCCTAGAGTATGAAAATAAACTCGAAAGAATGGGTCTCCCTAAGGGAGATTTGGTCAAGCAAACAAACATGTCTACCCTCCTACAACTCGTGCAAGATATGAATAATAGGATGATAGCCTACAAATGAAAAGGAAATTCCTCTTCCTCTTCCCATGGGGCTTATTCTTCTTCTTTAGCGCCTTTTAGGAATACTAATGAAAACACTTTTCATCCAAAGGCCATAATGGCTCGCAGTTGGTGTAACTTCTGTGAAGAAAATCACGAGGAGAGTACTTGTGAAGTTAAGAGGAATGTTATAGATAAGATATTTGGAAAAAGGATCGATACCACAATCATTGTTTTAGATTGGGTTGAACCAGAATATGTTATGGTAACCAATACCAGGAATAAATCTTACACTGCCAAGGGAAAATATGACATTCCTCGCACTTCTTCCACCCCAAACTCATCTTCTCAAAGTGATGATACACAAGCTGTCAAGATTTAGGATAATCAAGGAATATATTTCCTCTTCCCTCGTCTAAGTAAAATATTCTTAATCAATTGGATAATATCAAAGATGATGCTACTCTTTTGGACATGATTGTAATCCTAGAACAATAGAAGCATCTTAAAAACTTTATGAAAGGTAATATTTCTACCATATCTCATTTATTTGAAGAATCAAAGGAAGAGGACTCAATTGTAAATAAGATAGGTGTAAATAATTTTAGGAACCCTGTAACCCCCCCCCCCCTTTCTATATTTCAGTAAAAATCATGGATAAAATAGCTCATTATTTCCTAATTGATGGTGGGTCTGGTCCAAGTGTTATGTCTAAAATTATTATGGAATATCTTGGCTTATATTTCACTAACAAAAATTCTAGAAGCATGCTCTCTTATAACAATTTGCAACAATCAAATATAGGTGAAATCAAGGATGTAACCTAAGTTTTGTGCACACATCCCAATATAAGAACAACCCTCAACATCCAAGTAATTGATATGTCAGTGAGTAACTACTCAATTATTTTGGGAAGGGATTGGAAATCCTTAACTAGTGGATACTTTTTACTTGATGGAACACATTTGTCCATCCCTCGGAATGGAAAGAACATTATAGTCCTTAGGGAAGGAATAATTTCACCATATATAGAGAGTGTTCCCCAACCTAATGTAAATTATCTCGAAGAATATTTGGCTGTGTACTCTATCTTTCGTGATGAAGGTGAAACTATGCTTGAACCAGTTGATTTTGATGATGGCATGTGGCACATGCATTTCAATGGCTCAAGTTCAAATGAAGGTAATGGAACCAACATCATTCTATATTCTCCTATAGGTAAAATCCATATATTCTCTTATAGGTTGGAATTTTCTTGCACAAACAATGTCACCGAGTTTGAGGCCTTATTGTTAGGCATTGAAAAGGCATATAACCTTGGTTGTGGCACTTAAAGTTTTTGGTGATTCTAAACTTGTTGTGAATCTTGTACATAATATTTATTCACCAAACAATAAGTTACTTAAACGTTATACTCAAAATGTTTGGATGTTGATTTTAAATATGTTATCATTTAACATCACTCATGTTAATAGAGAACTTAATTCAATGGATGATAAGTTAGTTGTTTTTGCAACATCCCCTACCCAGAATATTTTACCTCAAATACATGATTGTACGTTTCGTTCTCTATATCGTCCTCACATCCCTAATAACATAGAATCATGGAAGATTTTCCCCAGTGACGAAGGAATCTGTTCTTTCATACAAATTGAACTACTTAAGCTCAAAGAAAACATCTCTATTGAAGATGCAAAATTTCCTAAAGGCTTGAATGCTCTCGAAAGTTCATTTTCGTCAAGTGATGTAGGCAACAAAGAAACACATAAGGAAGAGGAGTCGAAAAGGAAAGTTGGTGATACCATTTCCTTGAATATTGGGACATTTGAATCTCCAAAGATCATTAAATTAGGTTATGAATGTTCTGATGAATAAAAAGTGAAATTCACAGAACTACTTCGTGAATTTCAAGACATTTTTTCTTGGTCATATGAGGATCTTCGTGGTTTTGATCATTCTCTCATACAACATGTCATTCCTATCAAGGAAGGGATAAAACCAGTTAGGAAAATACAAAGACATATTAACCATGTGATCGAAGCCACTATTGGGAAACAATTGGAAAATTGTTGAAATCTAATATAATCTTTCCAATTAAGTATTTCGACTGGGTTTCAAATCTAGTCCTAATATGGAAAAATACCGATCAGATCAGATTATGTGTCGAATTCCACGCATTGAATAGAGAAAGTCTCAAAGACCATTTTTCGCTTCCTAATATGGAAATGATTTTACAACAAGTTGTAGGGTCTCAAATGATGTCCTTACTTGACGATTTCTTCAGGTATAATCAAATCAAGGTAAAAAGGACTGATAGGTATAAAACCACATTTACTACATGATGGGGCACATTTGCTTATGAACGCATGCCTTTTGGCTTATCTAATGCAGGTTTAACCTTTCAAAGAGATATGAAGATATATTTTGACGATCTAATCGGTAAGATTATCCAATTTTATCTTGATGATTTGACTGTTTTTTCTAAAAACCAGTTGGATCATTTTGGTCATCTTAGAAAAGTTCTCATGCGCTGTAGAAAATTTGGCATTTCTTTAAATCCTTCCAAATCTATTTTTGATGTCATGAAGGGAAATATCCTCGGTCATATTTTTTCTGATTTAGGGATAAGCATATATCCCGAGAGCATTACTGCCATTCTAAACCTCCCTACCCCCACCTCCAAGAAATAAGTTCAAGATTTCAAGGGCATTATTAATTTTGTCCGTAGATTTGTTCTTAATTTTGATGTCATGTTTAAACCAATCCATAATCTTATGAAGTAGGATCATTCTTTTTATTGGACAGATGAGGTTGTGAATTCTTTCCTTAGGATTAAAAAATCAATTAGTTCTGCACCGGTTCTGGCGAAACCAAATTTCGAGAAAGTCTTTATCATATATACCAATTCCACCAAGGAAGCAATTTTTGTTATCCTCTGACAATGTGATCACCAAAACAATGAAAAACATGTAGCCTACATGAGTCAAATTCTATCAGACGATGAGATAAAATACTCATATATTGAGAAACATGTTTTTTCTCTTGTCAAGGTTATAGAAAAATTTTGCCATTTTATTTTGGGAAAACATACGCAAGTAAAAGTCCCTTTTTCTGCTATCAAGTTTTTTCTTTCACAAACTTATCTTTCAGGAAAACTTGCACATTGGCTTGCTAAAATTCAGGAGCATGATTTGATGATCATGAATTCGAAGACAATCAAGGGACGAGACTTAGCCCTTCACTTAGCTCAACACCCTAAACCAAGTGAAGAACTTGACAACCAAGATAATCCTCTTTTAGCACTATTTTATATTGAAAATCAGAATCTCTCTCTATTTGAGCATCCTTGGTATAAAAATATGGTGTATTATTTGCAGTATCAAAAGTGTCTAGATGGGTTGGATCCTCACCAGAGAAGGAGACTTTGCCTTGAAGCTTCCAAGTATATCATTTTAGGAGACCTTTTGTTTAGGAGGTCCACTGGTGGTTTGTTACTTCGATGTGTAAATGATGAGGAAGAACATAAGTTATTACTCAAAATCCATGGATCATCAACTTCTGTCATTCACATCGGTGGCCATTTTTATGCTAACACTATTACCTTTAAGATCATAATAAATGGTTATTACTAGCCTATGATATTCCATGATTCATATAAATTTGCAATATCCTGTGATAAATGCCAAAATTTTGGTGGGAAAGAATGTATTTGTGTCATGCCTTTACAACCAGTGCTTCTGGATTTCCCCTTTTCTAAGTGGGGCCTAGACTTTATTGGTCCTATCAACCCTCCATCTTCTAAAGGGAATGTCTTTATTTTGACAGCCACTGATTACTTTACTAAGTGGATCAAGGTTGTCCCTCCTAGACACACACATGATGAGTAGGTACTTTCTTTTCTAGAATCTAATACCTTTTCCATATTTGGCATCCCATTAGAGATGATTACAGACAATATCCTAGCCTTCATTTCTACAAAGTTGACCCAATTTTTGGCTAAGTTGGATGTCAAAAATTTCACTTCATATACTTATTACCCTCATGGAAATGGGAAAGAAAATTCCACAAACAAGAATCTGGTTAGGATCATAAAGAGAATCATAGAAGACAAACCTCACACTTCTCACTTATGCTCTCTGGGAAGAATGTGCAACCACCAAATCAAGTGCATGCTTTACTCCCTTTCATCTCGTATATGACCAAGAGGATATTCTGCCTACTGAAGTAGATATTTCCTCCTTACTGTTGATGTTACGGATTGAAGAATTAAATTATTCTAATGTTCCCAAAGGATAAATGCATTGTTATCCCTAGAAGAACAAATAAAATTTTCCTTGGAGAACCTAAAAAGAATGCAACAAATGGTGAAAAAGTATTAGCAAATGAGTCAAGGCTACTGAATTCAATATTGATGAAAAAGTCATACTATGGGACTCAACCCATGTTGAATGAGGGAGACATTCTAAATTCCAAAAATTATGGCTATGTCCTTTCAAAATAACTTTTATCCTCGACACAAACTCATACCTTCTAAAGTATTTGGAGGAGCGATTATTTTCTTACAGTTCTAATGGTTCCCACTTGAAACATTATGTGGAACCAACTTGATCACTGGTGCTTGTGTAAACATGAATTATGTATATAGTCTTTTGTTTTACTGTTCTTTTTTTTGGGTTTATTGAGTTTTAATTTTTGTTGTTGGTTTATCATGGTCATCATAAATAAAGTCTGGATCATTTTTTCCATAATAATGTCATCCTGTAAATATTGTTGATCAATGAAAATAAGATACACATAGTTGTCACGATGTCCTCCTTTGAGACACCATTGGAATAGATTTTTACTTTCAATATTGTTGTAGTATAGTTGGATTTGTTTTCTTCCTTGTTTCTTATATCCCTTTCTTCCATCCATCCTAAGATTCAAGAGCATATCAGAAGCATTCTCCTTGAAATTCTTAAAATCATTATTAGTTATGAATCTTATTTGATTGTTATGCATATAGGACCAACTCCCTTCATACATCTCACTTTCCATAAGTTATTCCACGAAGTTATGTCTCATTATTTCCCTTAAACCATCATTTCCCCCATATTGCATAACTATGCTTCTCGAGCGGTTCTAAATCTATTGAGAACAGGTTTCCTTATGGATTCGCCAGATTGTTGATGCCAAAAAGAGCAACATGGAATCCCTTCTTGCAAATGGGTTGCAATGCCTTATTACTTATATATATCTAATAATATACTAAATAGGTGGGATCCCCTTATGTGAATAATGATGAAAGATCATTTCTCTTATTTCTGCACTCATGACTACCTTGCAAAATTTATTCTACAATTTGAGAATAAACCTAGAAATTCAAGTCGGTTTCCATGTGAAATGGATGAATGATGAGTGTGCTAGCAATTTTCTTTGAAAAGAAAAAGAGGAGGAAAATGTTTTTTTTTATAAGCATCTTGGTTCATTCTTTCTACACATATATTTTGGCATATAGTTATGTCGTATTGAACTTATGGTATACTTGATATATGTTGTGGACAATTGATATGTTTTTTATGGAATGGAAACCCTCCATTAATAAGAAATGTGGGACATGTTTTGGTGCTAAGTGTTGAACATACATATAGTACTTATGAGATTAATGTGGAGGGGGGATGATTCAATTTTGAATTACAATTGATATGTTTGGTGGCACACATGGTTAACTATGTATTTCATTAAAAATGCATGGAATATTCTGTGTGCTCCATACGTGGTTGTGGTAGGTGAAAATTAAGGTGGGAAATGACATGCAATTAATGTACTTTTCTCTTACCCTGCCTAGAGCTCGCCACCTTCACTTTGTTTGTGCTTGTGTTGGTTGCTTTGGATAGTGTTTCCTCCCTTTTTATTGGCCTTTGAAAGAGTAGTGGTTCTCATTGGTTTTCTGGCATTCTCCTTATACTTATGTTGGCTCTTACCTATCCATTCATGAATCGTAGCTCTGCTCCGAATAAAGTCATGATGTTGTCTCTTAGATTTGGTTACAGAGTGTGTTTACTTTCTGAATATTATGATGGATGTATGTGGGTATTATGGTTGTGAAAATTACATTTAAATGGGGTTTCCTTCTGTTGGAATTTAAATGTTTCAAGATGGGAATGATGGTTGGCATTCCATTCTGTTTTAAGTATGTGGTTGTTTTGTGCCCATAATGAATGTTGTTTATTATGGTATGATTTTGGCAAATGATTATGGAGAATACATTTGGTTTCACTCATTTCTTTTGATTAAATTTTGAAGGTTTTTCTTTGTGAAATAAAGAGAGCAACTGGTTTTTGTGATTATTGTGTAATGTCATACCCTCTACCCATTTCTTGGAAGACTTGCATCTTTTTCGAATTATCATTCCTTTGTTTGTGAATATATGTGAAACCTCTGTATTTGTTTGGCGACCACCATGGGTGATCTGTGGAAATTTTGTTATGAAAATAAATGGTTTCTTTGTTTTGCAAACCCCTTATCAATATTTCACCCTTATGTCTTCCCAGACCTTGATTTTTTATCTGATATATGGCAGTTAGTAAATTCAAACTTTGTTCTTGATAATTGTTATGGTGATGACCCGATAGTGGGAAGGATGTGTTGGATCCATGAATTCTTGGATCATTTGTTATTCATATATGGGGGTTTGGTTGATTTTGAAGTTATATGATTAAAAAAAAAACAATGACCATCAGTTTCACATTGAGGTTTCAAACCCAGTCTGTTTATGTAGCAAGTATCGGGGTTACGATATAAATTTTGGTCGATTGTTTTATGGTTTTTTTCTCAACCTCACATGTTGGCTTGAGGTAATATGGTTATAATTGTTTCCAATTGAATTTTTTAATAGTCTCTTATAAAACATTCTGCTAATGGAAAAGGAAAAAGGAGAAATGAAAATTGTAAAGTTTGACAATGCTGAAATTTTCCTGGGGTTTTATATTGAACACTATAAAAATGTCATGTGTTGGATTTGAATTGTTAACAAAGAAAGGTTTTTGGAAAATGATGGCAATGTCGATTTTTCAATAAATATTATTTCATGTAATAGAATAGTAATAGTCTCATTCTCGTCCATTATCTCACTTTCCACTCATCATATGCCCACCGCCTTCCCAAATACATTTAAAACATCCCTTTTTCCTTTATTATGAATTTCATTTACAAAAAAAAAAAAAAAAAGGGACTAGATGATGAGTGGTGTTGAAAGTTTGGCTATGGATACATTTACTTTTTGTAAAAATGTTACCTCTGCATTTGCTTGAACAATATTCGTTGGTTGATTCCCGTCCATGCTACCATTTTTCACTCATTACAAAACCCCCCATCTTTCCAGTATCCCTATCACTCCCTATTCAAATGGAAATTGATTATTGAGTTTAAAATTATGATGGATGGATGGGATGCATGTGCTTCTGTTGTGAATGATAGAGCCAACTTTTCTATTTTATTTAGGTAGGGTGTTTATGAATGGATTGTTAATAGTTTTTCATAACATGATTGAAATATTTCTTCAAGATGAGTTTCTTTAGCAGAGGAAACAATGACAGAGGTGAAAATAGAGGCATAGGAAATAATTGGAAAAAATGCCATATAAGGCCACAATTTTCGATACATTTTGACATTGATCCTTAAAAGCTAAATCAACTTTTCCAAGTTAGGTTCTTTAATCTAGTTGGCCAAGGAATTTTTGAAAACTATACCTGAGAGGCGTCCTTTCCAGCCATGTCAAAATTTCTTTGGTATTTATGTTCCTCGTCATGTGTCTATGTAGTCAGAACCACTTGCCAATGATGGTTGGAAAGAAAATTTTCATCGGCATGTAGCTCATCACCATGGTTGGCCTATTGTGTTATTTTCATTACCCCCTCCTCCACCACCAATCAACCCAAATTGCCAAGATGATCATTTTGTCTTTCTAGTATAGTCCCCTCATGCAAGAAAAAGATTAAAATCTACCATCTCTGAGCCAAAATTAGATAAAGGAAAAGAGGTGGTTAATCCCTCGAAGTCTTATAAAGAATCATCTGAATACGTATCCTCTCATGTCCACCTTAAAATGATTGTTCCCATGTCCTTAGTGCAATCCACCCACAAGGTTCCCATCAGTTGAAGGTTGTTGCATAGGATAAATAAGAAAAGGGATCAAGAGAAAGAAGCAGTGGAAAGAGGCAAAATGCCTCTCACGACAAATATGGTTTTTAATCCTATTAATGCTATTTTGTTTTGAGGAAAGTCTTTTTATTTGATATGACAATATTTTGGACAACAAATACATATTTATGACAAAATTTTGCACAACATTGATATAATGGTATTTTTGGATATAGTCATGTTCTATTTTGTTGATATTAAAATATTTGATTATTAATACGAGGATGGGAGTTACAAGGTGGATATTTGAATTAAATATTTGGGGTATTATACTTTATGTTTTGATGATTATTAAAGAAATGAAAATTGGAGTGACAAGGGGTCCCACCTATTTAGTTATTATTTAGTAGACCCTTATTTATATATTATTAATTATTTGTCTCAATAAATTAGTTAAG
>WSFP011472970.1:0-17431 GCA_009831015.1 Picea engelmannii
AAAAGAAGGGATAAAAGGAAATGGGAAAAAGGGGAGGTATAGAAGGGGGAAAAGAAAATGAGTAAATAAGTTGGGAAAATAGAATGTGGGAGGGAAAAAAATGAAAGCACGAAAATGTCTCAACAACTGGCTCCAATTGTGGGATGATAACCCTCTATGGGATGATAACCCCATGTGGGTTGTCAAGAATCCAGAATCTTCATGACCATATGTTTCTATCCTTTGGGCTATGGAGTCGAATAGTAAGGATGTACAAAATAAATTGAAAACTGTGTATAAGGAGAAGAGAAAATTTCAAGCGAAAAAACTTTTCAAATGTCGCCCATTAACATGCAACATCAACATTTTCCCCTTCATGTCTTCAAGCATATATGCATTAAAACCCATAATATTTTCAATGATATATGGTCCAATCCAGAGTGCTTAAAATTTTGTGTGCGTCGATGGTTTCTCCTTAGCTTTGTTCCAGAGTAACACTAGTTCACCTTTTTTGAAAATTCTTTATGGTTGCGCCCTTATCAAAATATGTTTTAATATTTTGTTGTATTTGAGAAGTTTTATACAAAGCTTCATTTTTTTCTTCTTCTAATTTTAATAATTGATTCAATATCTTTTGCATAGGAGTATTATCTTCTGCATCATTTGTATTGACTGCACAAGTCAAGGAATTTAACTCGAGGTGGATTGACATTTTTTCTTCTTTCTCATAAACCAAATCATATGAAGACATCCTAGTACTGTCTTTCAAAATCATTATGCTCGCCCATAAAGCATCTATCAATTTCAAGTGCCAATTCTTTTGGTTCTTATCAATAGTTTTCTTTAATATTTGAATGAGTGTCTTATTGGTGGATTCTGCAAGACCATTCCCTTGTGGATAATAATTTGATGATTGACCCATGATGATGCCATATTCTCCACAGAATTCTATAAATTTTGACCCAATGAAAATTGAACCATTGCCAACAATGAATTTTTCTGGAACACCAAATCTTGACAATATATTATCTTTGATAAACTTAATCAACTCTTCAGAATCATCCCTTTTTAAAGCTACTACTTCTAGCCACTTCGTAAAATAATTTGTAGCGGTGAGGATATATATGTCTCTTTACTTGACTTTGGGTTTATTGGTCCAATGACATCTAGTCCCCATTGGGAAAATGGTTTTTCTACAGATATAGGTTGTAATGGAATTGCATATTTTTTCATTTTCCCTGAAAATTGTTGACAAGATACACATTTTATTATGGTAGCATATGAGTCTTTAAAACTGAGGGCCAATAAAATCTAGCTCTTATTATTTTATGGGCTATAACAATGGTCGCAAAATGTCTGCCACATATACCTTCATGGAATTCCTTCATCAATTCTTGAGCTCTCTTTTCATCAACACACCTTAACAATATTCCATCATAGTTCCTTTTGAATAATACATCAGCAATCAGTACATACTTATTTGACTTCATTTTCAATGTTCTTCACTCATTTGGGCTCATGGTAACTAGAAATTGTCCAGACCTTAAGAAAAATATAATAGCTCTATACCATTCTGAAACAGCCATAGGTTCTCCGACTGAAATAAAAAAATCTCCATCCAAAGCATCACCATTCACAATGAGGTTACACAAACCTTGTCCTTTAACTTCCTTTAAAGGATTAATTTCAATGTCATATTCTTGAATCTTTTCCAACCAATTTTCTCATTTTCCTTCTCTCAATCGTTGGTTTAAAAGCATCTTAACAGGATAGGATGGAACATATGCAATGACATGAGAATTTAATATGTAAGTATGAAAGTGTGCCACTTATTTTACAAGACACATGGCTTGTTTCTCCAATTCTAGATATCTTAACTCATAATGATGGAGGGTCTTGCTCATGAAACTAATTGGAAATTCTTTACCTTTGGAATTTCTTTGATTAAGAATAGATTCCACTACAGTTTCTGTTGCAAATGAATAAATGATGAAATCTCTTTGGAAGTCTGGACTAATGAGGATTGGGTTCGTAGTGATTATCATTTTGATATTATTAAAAGCTTATTGTGTATCTGAAGTTCATTCAAACCTTTGATCCTTTTTCAACAACGAGTTTATTGGCTTCACAATAGTTTCATAGTCAGGGAAAAATCTTCGTACAAAGTTAATTTTGCCAAAAAATAATTGGACTCCCTTCTTGGATGATAGAGGGTTGAGTTCATTTATATCTTTAACTCTCTTGGGGTCAATATATATTTATTATTTACACATAATATGGCCCAATAATTTACCTTTAGTTACATAAAATAAACATGTTTTTGGATTCAAAGAAACTCCATATCATCTACATCTATAAAAAAAACTTTCCTCATATGATGAATATAATCACTCATATTTTTTGAGTGTATTTTTAAATCATCTTCATAATCCACCATGAATTTTCCTATCAAACCCTCAAATGCATGATCCATAGCCCTCTGAAATGTAGCTCCAACATTCTTTAAACCAAAGGGCATCCGAGCATACACATATTTTTCCCAAGGTATTATGAAGGTTGTCTTTTCTATGTCTTCCTCTACAACCAAGACTTGATTATACCCAGAAAAACCATCTAACATGGACATGCAAGCTGATATTGTGACTTGTTGGAGGAGAAATTCCATGTTAGGCAAAGGATAATTATCCTTTACACTTGATTTATTAAGATCCCTGAAGTCTACACACATTTGAATCTCCCCAGTATTTTTTCTCACAACCACCGGATTTGAAAGCCAATCATAATTTCTCATGGGATATACTATCCCATCATTCTTTAACTTTTTCAATTCAACCTTTACTAGTGGATTTAATTTGGGGTTCATCATCCTTATCTTCTTCTTGAAAGGATTTGCTCCTTCTCTCAATGGAATAATGTGTTGAAATATCGTTTTATTATATGCCTTCAAATCATCGTAACTCCATGCGAACACATCAAGATATTCTTTAAAAAGTGTGACATATTGATCAAATTCATCAACTGTGCATTCAAATCCCAAGTTGACATATTTTGGGAAACTACCAGTCCCAATATTAATCTTTCTATTTCTTGGAGTTTTCGGACCGATACTTCTTCCAAGAGATTTTTAGGATGATCATCTCTTGTAAAAAGGGACTTAGACTGAATACAATTCTTCAGAATAGAAACAATATCATTATCCTCATCTTCATCATCATTTACCAAAAAAAGTTAGTTCTTCATCAGTCTCAAACACTTGTAAATGCTCTTGATTGTCAGGTATAGAAGGTCGAAATATTCTTTTTACTTAAAAAGATGTTTTTCTTCGAACATCATCCGAGTTCAACAGTGAAGCCACCAAAGCTAATGAATATTCCTTCTTATATTTATCCCTTGGGATGAAATAAATGTTAAAAGAGCTAAAATACTCCACTAATTCATCAACTCTTTTGAAATATAATTTGAGTCTTTCTTTCTTAATCTTACATCTCTGGGTAACTTGATTAATTACCAACTTAAAGTCTCCAGTTACAATCAAATGTTCTATCTTCATTTCTTTTGCGAGGATCATTCCTTGAATCAAAGCCTCGTATTCTACCTCATTATTTGTGCATGCAAATTCAAGTCTGACAGCATGTGGGTGCACAATATTTTATGGGTTTATAAGGACAATTCCAACTCCACTTCCTGAACTTGAGCAATCTCCATCAAATGAAATCCTCGAGTAACCCTTAAACTAATTATATTTAGTTTCCATGTCCTCAATTTTCTCCATGTATAGAATAGCATAATTTCTGATCCCGACATCTATATAATCTTCCACTAGCTCGTTATCCTTCTTTTTAAAGGAAAACGACCTCCTGGGTTCGCGAGAAACCTTGATCATCATTCTATATTTATCTACAAACATCATGCAGCTTCCATCATTCATTATATAGCGTCTGATCATAGATGACCAATATCTTCCTAGGACAACTCCATATCCAGGAAGAAGATCCACTACCACAATATTGAAAATTGCAATAATATGAGGAGCAACAGTGATCCATGCATAAAAATATTTGATTTCTCTGTAAGCCGACACCTGCCTGGAATCAATTGCATAAATTATTTCTCTTGTTTCATAATACTTGGTGCAACTCATACCCATCGCCACCATTACTTCCAATGGAATTATATTATTTGTCGCGCCAGTTTCAACTTGACAGTTGTGGAGTGTAACATCATGTTTCTTAATTGAAATATAGAAAGGTGGGAATCTACCTCTCAACTTGATTGTTGATGTGTTTTGGATTTTCTTTGGACTTATGACAACGACTTCCATTCTTACATATGGGTCATCCAACAATCTCAAAATATTTTCCCTCTGTTGAGGGATCTTCACCACTTCCGTGAAGGGAAGACTAATCCTCATCTTACTCAAATATTGTACAATGTTATATTTCATCTAGGGAGGGTTTGATATCAAGTGTTTCTTTTTGGTTCCAGTTTTACTTATCACATTTTTATTGGCCTCTTTCTCATTCCCCTTTTCTTTTTCTTTCTTTATTTCTTTCTTTTTCTTTATTTCAAAATCATCTTTATTTTTGGATTTATTTACAAATGCATGTGTTTGGGAAACATTCTCTTGTGATTTAGGATCATTGTCTCCTTCTTCAAATATATACATGGACATCTCACATCCGTTCTTCTATACAGGTTCAAAAATTTCCTCTGGTAAATAATCATTTTCTTGCTCAGATATTTGTTCATCATATGGCTCATCAAGAACTGCTACATTCAGAACTGGTTGTCTGGGGACCCTTCATCTTTGTTGATTATCAGTATTTTCAAAACTCACTCTATTTTCTTGAGGAAAGCTCCTTCTTTTTTCTTGGACCTGAATTCTTGGGTTTGATACATAATTATCATTCCTTCTCAATCTGGTTATTTCATTTTGCATTTTCCTGATTTTTCTATTCATTTGTGCAATCTCAATTTTTTGCTTAGTTTCTTGTGTTGCAACAGGGTCTACCTTCACATCTAGTATAGTTCCCTTAAAAAAACCTCCTCCAGTGGCTTGATTTTTACTCAGTCGCGACTTTTTCTCTTCATTTTTTCTCGAACTAGAGTCTCCTTGATCCTCAATATTCATACTACCCAGTTGTCTCTGCACTTTCCCCAGGATGATATCAGGATCAACACTCGTTTCAATCATGATTTCCTCCATTTCTATTTCCTTAGTCATTTCTTCTTCTAAGGTGTCGATTTGGTATGTCCTGATATCAAATTTTACATTTGGTGGCATCCCATTCTTATTAAAGCCAAGTATCACTGGGTCATTTGGCCTCTTATAGTCAGGATTTTATTAAACATGATATTGAAATCTCGTATTCTCTCATTCGTCTTTAAGCATATCTGAGTAAAATTAGTGAGAAGAGTGTGGTACATGACTGGGGGAGAAAACATAGTCAGAAACATGTTTTCGGGGTCATCAAAAGAACCAATAGATATGGTGGGAAATGTCGTATACCATTTGTAAGCTTGTCTCGATAAAATTTGGAGAAACAACCTTATCATTACATATTCATGTTCCACAAGATGAAAGTCACAAACATCCAGAAACAAATCAACATGTCTTTTAGTGTTGATTCTTCCATCTCTAGGAAAATATTTCAAAGTACCCTTAGGAAAGATTGGGATTTCATGTTTCTCACTGCATAGGTCAAGGGGAGAATCTCTCATTCTTCTGGGATTTTTGTATCTTCTCATTCCTTCATTTCTATCTTCTTCACACCTTCTTTCCTCCCATCATTCTTCGCGCAGTCTTTCACGTCTTTCTTCACGTGGTCCTTCATGTCTTTCTTCGTGTGGTCCTTCACGTCTTTATTCACATGGTCCTTCTCTTATTTCTTCATTTATTTTCTCCATTTCCAGAGGCTTATCCCTTTCGTTATGAAAAATTTCTTCACTTTTTGAAGTATGTAACTGATTGCTTTTGCTTCAAGTGAAGGGTCCTTCGTATTTATCCAATTTCAATTTTTACCTTGTTCTAAATATATTCATGCTCGCCTCTCGTTCCTTCGGTCTTGTCTTTTGTCCCTCCTTTGTCTTCAAAGGATTTCTATTTCCTTTTCTTGGACAAGTGTTTTCCAAGATCTTTCCAATTCTTCCCTGGCTTTAGTTGTTGTTATTACAACATTATATAGCTGATGCAAAACATTTCGTTGATTATTCAATCCAACTTCTAACTGGGGTTGATTAGCCTGAGGCAAAGTCATGTATTTTCAAAAAATGTTAAACCGAATTTCAAATTTTCAGTTGGTTCCCTAGTATGGTCGCCCAAAATATTGATGCTCGGATCTGTCAAGACCAAAACAACAACCTCATGAGGACATTAGTCCCCCTTCGTTTCTAGAGAGGTGGTTCTCCTCTTTGGATAAAAGATATATCTTTGAATATCTTGGATTAGGGAGAGTGATAGGAAACAAACCCCAAATATTTATTGCTTGGATATATATGGAAAGTCTTGGAAGATTAAACGAAAAATACTTGAGAACTCAACCCCATGATTGTTTCAAGAATACAAACACAAAGCTTTGAGAAAACAGTGTAGAAGAAGAAAATAATTGAGAATAATGAAAGTATTTATTTGTTGATCAAAATATTGATTACATAATGATGGCTGGTATGTTTCTTTCTTTCTCCTTTGAATTTCCTCTCAACAATGAATTTTGGAACTCATGAAGTCTCTCTTTTCCCTTTTTAAAAGAAATGTTCTTCTAACTACTTGAGTAGTTAGGGTTTTTCCTTTTTCTCTTTAAATTCATTTTTTTTTTTTTTAAATCACTTTAAACATAACATTGGAATCTCATTAATGAATTGAATTCATTGATATTTTTTCTTTAAAGTGGGCCCCAAAATTCTTTAAAATAAAAATTTTTTAAATAAACTTTTATTTCGAATAATTTTTAATTTCTTGCCTCCTTTAAGAGATGATTGTGTTTTAATTTTATGGTAAGGATGTGAATATTTTCATCCCTTTAAACAAATTTATATGTGATATTAATTGTCTTATATTTCCAACGATATAAAATTTGGCCAAATCCGTCATCTAGATCTCAAGATATGAGCTCGTAAAGTTGAGTTGTCACGCAAGCTCAGTAAAAAATGAATATGACTGATATTTTAATTTCTTGGAAAAATGTATCATATTTCAGAAATTTAAACCTATACCACCATATTCTATTTCGAAATACCTTTCCAATGGTATAAATTTTGCATGATTCCGACACATGTAGTTAAAATTATGGTCTCTGCAAGATCAACACACAGCCACCGTCGATCGATTGTCTTGGGTAAATCACAACCCTTAGACGAATTTTGTGCCCCTTCATAAAATTTTCCCTTTTGGTTCAAAAGTATATCCCACATGCATTGGGATATTATATTATTCATGGTATATAATACTAAGTGTTTCATACACTTATCAAGAAACAAAGAAGAGAAGAAATTATGGAGCTTGGAGGATTCAACCCTTGGAAAATTGTTGAATAAAATAATAATTTTTGGAACCTCGTCATCGTCCATCTCATGCCCAGTCAGCACTGAGTCATCATTGAGTCATTTTCAACTCATATCCCACATGTCAAAAACTCATTAGATGCTAAATATAACCAATAATATGTTGTGATGTGTCTCTTTGTATGCTGCCACGTGGAAGGATCTTATTTGTTCAGAATGTAATGTAATGAAACTTGAGAAAATAAGTTAAGTATGGGAGGATGTACGAGAGGGTAGGTGAAGGTAGAATTGTGGGTAGAAGAAGTAGAGGGGGTATTTTTTAGGCTGTGGGGATGGGTTGGCGGGTTGGGGAGTGAAGTGAGTAAGGGAGTGAGGGATGACTGGTGTACGCCCGCCCACGATCTATATTACTTTTAAAAAATGTTTAAGTAGGGAGAGGGTAAGGAAATGAGAGGGGGTGGGGGTAATTTGTAGGTGGAGGAGGGATAAGGTTGATGTAGGGTGATGTAGGTGGGAAGGTAAAGTGTAGGAAATGGAATTAGGAGCATTGTGGGTTTGCGAGAATAAGAAGGTGAGGGAAGTAAGGAGATGAGTCTGCCAACCCGTGAACCCAATGAGGAGATGAGGGAAGAGTCCCAAAAACATCTAAGTGTGGAGGCTAGTGGAGTGTATGGGAGAAGAGTGAGGTAAAGTATGGAGAGAAATATGTTGAGTGAAAATTCTAAGTGTTGAGTATGAAGGAAAAGAGGAGAGGAGAGGAGAGGACAAGACTTTGAAAATGAGACTAAGTATGAAAGAGGTGTGCCTTTTTTTGCTTAAACTTTAAACTTGGATATCTTGAGCATATGAACTCGGATTTCTGATCCGAAAAATGTGTGCTGAAGCTGAGACTAAGGGATATAGAATGAAATTATAAAAGTTGAAAAAAATTGTCTTATTTTTATATCAAGTATTTTATAAATCCAAGAGCTGGAAAATATAGGTGACCAAATTTTGGTCAACAACTGGCTCCGACTGCGGGATAGTGACCCCCTGTGGGTTGCTAAGAACACCAAAATCTCAGTTGCTTCCTTCTCCATTGGGCCATGGAGTCATATTCAATAATTTCTTGTAATCTCACATTCCTTTGTTCATGAAGCGAATGTCTTATTGTGAGAAACTTGAATTGATGAAATAGATTGTGTACAAGAATATCTACCTACCCTATCCTACTTGAAGGAAAGAGGCACCTTAGGTGTAAGCAAATTTCCAATGGAGCCATTCAAGCATTGATATGATTTGTGGAATGAAATCCAAAATTCTGATATATGTTGGGACTTGTATCAATGAGTCGGGGTCACTCTCAATATGCACTGAAGAAAAATTATACCAAGTATGGTGAAGATTTGATTGCGTTATTTGGCCAACAATGCTTTGGAACAATAATTCAATAAAATCAATTTTTGGCTGCTCAAGAATACTATTGTCTTTGGTTGGCTGAGGAGTTTTCAACATAAGAATACATTCATCATTTTCCTGATTTCCAACCACTTCCAAGGTTCTTGATTCATAAAAAATCTCTTGAAAAGACTCTTCTTTCTTGTAAAGGTGATCTTGCTCATCATTCTTCTCAAGATTCATTTCTTCCACCAATTCTTCGTGTTGCAAGTTCTCTTGTGATGTTTCGTCATCTATTACAAAGCTGAAATATTCTTGTATATTTGGTGGATATTATTTAATTTCTTCCTCATATGAGGTATATGAGAGGATGATATATTTTTCTTGGTCTTTGGATGTTGTGCTTTCATTCTCAACAACAAGATTTGATTCGGAAAATTCTTGTAGTGTTTCATGATGTTCTTCTTATGAATCACTCATTTCATCCTTTTGTGTTCATGTGGGAGAGGATGGGTGGGTAGAAATATATGGAATGAACTCTTCAATAAACAAATTTTCTAGTACATCCCAACTGGTAATGGATACAGGCAACAATGAACTATACCATTCAAGAACATTCCCACGTAGAGTTTGCAAGAATAATCTACATGTAACATTATCTTTAGTGAGATTGAAAATTTCACATGCACATTGGAATATAAACAAATGTTGCTTTGCATCCTCCAAAGTATTCCCAAAGAATGTAGAAAGATTTTCCATAGAAATATTGGGCATCTAAAAATTTTCTTCTGGTAGATTTAAAGGACCTCTATGTAGTCGCCTTCTTCTTTGGGCAGTTGTTCCTTTTGATTCATCTCTTGAAACCATTGATGGGATTGATGAAGAATATAAAGAAGCATTATGACATGAATGAAATCCTTCATTTTGAGTTTTTCTAATGGATTTGTCAGGGAGTTCATTCTCCCGAATCTTTGGTGCTTCTCAGTTCTTTTTGAAATTATAAAAAAGGTGAGACATGCTTAAAATAAGTAACAATTTTCTTGAATCTTATTTTTGAAACTTTGAGCCATGGAGATTTTTGGTTCTTCAATTTGATCTGAAGAGGGCCTCAAATGTCTTGAAAATAAATCGGTTCCCTAGTGGAGTCGCTAAAAATATTTAGAATGTCACCAGAGAACTGTTGTCGAGCTAATGTTTCCATTAAGTTGATGGACTATTTCTTTGGTTGGGTAATGGTCACAAATAAGCCTTTTTTGAAAGATAATAATAGTTTAATCCCTTGGAAAATGAAGATTAAATGATTAATCATTAATGACGACCTTTTTGGGGCTTGCACAACGGTTGTTAGAAATTAAACAATACTTAATGCATATTGGGAAAAGAAAATTAATGGTGGGGATGGGTGTGAGAAAATTTCAATATAGAATTTTTGTGAACCCGCCAACCCGCAGTTGTAGAGATTATCAAAATAAACTAATTATAGAGGAACGGTCAATCGGACTCTTGTGCATGAAAAATGGAATACTTTGGAACCCATCACTCACGACGAAGCTAAAGGTTAAGTGATGTTTCAAATGTAGATCATGGAATTTGAAGTGCAATGTGAGGGTCGCGGAAAAAGAAGAGCAAAAGTTTGAGACTGCATACCCACAAATTTGAAGAAAAAATCTAAGTGTTGAAGCAGGCTTGTGCATGATTAAGTGGATGGAAATGAAAATGTGACAACCCACCAACCCATGAACTGAAATACAACTAAGTATAGTAACCAAGAAAGGGAAAAAGAAGGGATAAAAGAAAATGGGAAAAAGGGTAGGTATAGAAG
The DNA here is from genome assembly GCA_009831015.1 of Picea engelmannii. Lineage (NCBI taxonomy): Eukaryota > Viridiplantae > Streptophyta > Pinopsida > Pinales > Pinaceae > Picea > Picea engelmannii. The sequence goes on from WSFP011472970.1 coordinate 10,679, forward strand.
GGGGAAAAGAAAAGTCGTAAAGAAGTGGGGAAAATAGAATGTGGGAGGAAAAAAATGAAAGCACAAAAAGGTCTCAACAAGTTTTTAATCACCCAAAATAACATCTATGATGAAAACCACTCTATCGAGACTGGTCCAAATCTAACGGCTCTCGGGACTAGACCTCCAACAACTCCAATTGTGTTGGCGTATTTAACTTGTATGGTGATTGACACCCATCTTCCCTTCTTTTGTTAATGGATCTAGTGAGGTCCATAGTAGATCCACGGTTTTTCGTTTCCCCGCACTATTCCTTGACCCATGGCCAAGGTTCCATGTGTCGCCTCCTGACGAGTCCTTAGTTCACAGACCTTTTCATCATTGGCATCTCTCTATTCCATCACTCAAATCATTGATCATATACATTTTGACAATGATGTGAGCAACGTCGACGGACTAGATCTCCCTTTCCACAGATTGACGATTTTCATTCTTTCTTGGTTTACTTTGTAATCATCGACAACCTTTTTCTAACCTCTCTCCAGAACTCCACTCGCCATTCTCCAAAAAATGGTCAGGATCTAACAACATCTAGATCCAACGACTTACAAATTAAGTTGATGACATAAGGGCCATCTCGCCCAACTGGGCCCACAATCGACCCATCAGTCAATCAACTATTGACACATGTCATCCTGTAGTGCATGCTAACTACCATGTTGGCATTCCCCATCGACATGATGTCACCATTCCTCCTCCCTTAATTAAACAGGGCATACATATATCTATGACAAATATTTGATCTCGCTTCTACACCGATCAATGGTCGTCCTTTAACTTTAGGATTCTCATCATCATTGGCATTTTCCTCCTTCCCATCCTCTGGGTTAAACTTGAATTCCTCTTATGAACGAACAGGATCTCACTACATCCAAATCTAAGGGTCTAGATCGCAATCATAGTTCTAATGGTTTCCAACCCCCTATGGGACCACACATGCCCCTCATGTAATCTATTGATGACACATGTCACTCCAAAAGACACGTTGGTTTCCATGCTGAAACACTGTATCATCATGACATTATCATCCCTTTAGCCTCTTCTTGTGTGACCATGTGGAACTCACAGATCAACAGTTCAGATCCTCCCAAGCCTTTATCTGTGACGAAACTCTTGGGCCATCACTCAACTTCACCAACTTTTCATTCTATGCCGACGATGTCTCTAGCACCGATGGTCTAAATCTCTCAACCTATAGATCTGAGGGGTAAGATTAAGACACCTTTCCCCAGGCTTAAAACTGATAGGGGCTCACACCCGGTCCTTTCTACCAATCATGGGTAGACACGTGGTTCTGTCACCGTCAACCACCTATCGTGACACATGGTATTTCCACTTAATCAGATCGTCATTCTCCTCTCTATCCTTTTAGGTAAGAACTATGGTGATCAACGATGAAGACTAACTCTCTCCCAGATCAACGGTCCTTTTTTTTCCTTTCAAGATCTTCGTCATCATCGACATTTCCTGGGCACAACATTCACTTCACCCATATTATATACCCTGACGACGATGCATCTGGCATCAATGGCCCAAATCTTGTCAAAGTTTCCTCCACAAAATCGACGTTCCTCATCCCATCTCTAGACCCTTGTCTTCATTGGTGGACTTCACATGAGTCCCAACTCTCAATCGTCCCCAACGACGATGCTTTCCCCAATGAAGGGTTGAGATATCTCGGCCTGCAGATATGATAGTCAGGGTTTAAAGTGAATGTCCAAAAGCGCTCCTCACCCAAGGAGGCCCACTATCATCTCGTTGACCAATTAAGTGTCTCCATGTACCATTCCTTGAGTACGCCAACTTCCATGTTGGCGTGTGACCTCACAATGATGCCAACTCTCTCACTCAACCCCTTTTGATCGTCGAAATTTTCTCTCTTCCTCACCTCTCGATATATTTTAATGATATCACCCTTAGACATATGGTCTATATTTAATCACCATGTCGAATCAATGACTGTGATTCCTCCCGACTCAAAAAACTAGATTTTTGCAAGGAAATCGTCCCATTTTGGGACTTAACCATTCGAGGATTTTTCTAGGCTCTTCGCAGGGATTTTTACCAAACCCTCTTGAATCTACACTAGATGGCATAATGAAATTTCCAACAACACCATGTTTCATTCAAATTTATGGGAATAACTAACCCTGAACGAAATCATAGGATATAACCATCCATGCAGTTCTATTATCGTTTAGATAAAAAGACTTGCTGATAGAACAAGAATTAATACTACTAGTTGAACATACTCATTCATAGTATCAATACAATAATTTCAACCAATAAGTTTATTACCAAGAATCCTCATTCATAAATACAATACACGCCTATTCCATTTTCTTTACTAATCACACAGAGTATACGAATGCTTATCTATTTTACAAGACATAGTCAGCCAACTAATTGTGGGTGTCCTCCTTTCCACTCAAACTTAGGCTTATATGCACTCAGAATCTCTACTCTAACCACCCCCATTCCAATACATGATACCACCAATGAATCCACTCAAGTTCATCAACTCCAAAACCTTATAATCTAGAGTTCCCTCACTCTGGTTCTCTTGCACCTCTATCTCTTTTGGGTCTTCTACAGACCTCTAAAACTTAGAATTCTCCTGATTTCTAACTCTCTCTTTGTTGCACACACCCGTGACATATTCCTACTCAAACCAAAACTTTGATCTTCTCTCCTCTTTCTATCTGCCCCCCCCCCCGGGGTATTATTCTCTTGCACGCATTTTTCCAGGAAGGTTCTCGACTTGTCCTCTTCCTTCTGTCAAAAGGAACCTGTGGGGTCACTCTCGAGTTGTAGGAAATGGTACTATTTGGTACTTATGGCTGACATTTTATGTTTCCTTTGTTATATCCTCCATAATCCTATTCATTAAGGATGGTTGGTTGTTCAACTACCATTCCCTCTCATTAATTGATTTGTCTCAAAACTAGGAAATGGAAATAACTTATTATTTTCCAAATCAAATATATCAACAAGGACATTTGGTTCATCTTAGCATAATGAACCCCCACAATAGGCTCCCTCATTCTTTCCTCTAGTGGTATCATGGCGAGTTCTTTAAGGCTTCTCCCCCACAATCAGTTGTCGGCATTTACAATTAACCATAATACATTTACAATATTTAATATTACATGACATGGCTAATCATTAACATGATTATTTGAAAACTGGGGAAACATGGCTATTACAATAGTCAATCAATAAATTTTACACATATCACTGCTCAGTACGTAGCCTCCAACATGTACTTTTCCCATGATCAAGAGAGATCCTAGTCAAAATTGACCAAATCAACTAATACTCATAATCGATGCTTAGTTGATATTCAACATCTCAGCAGTTTGGAACTTCAATCCACCTTTGACCCAAAATTGGATGGTTTATTCAAGCTCCATTTGAAATGCTAAGTTATTTGTTAGGTTGCATAGTCTACAATCATGTATCATAAAAAGAAAATTGCTAGGGTTGCGGTCTTTTTTGAGCCAAACAAGGGCATCACATCAAATTTGGAAGATTTGTGCCATGCCTTAAAATTTGGTACAAAGAGAGAGATCTATGTATTGGCTTTATTTGGAGCATTCTTTTGACTATGGGAAGTCACTATGATTTGAAGAGATTTCTTGACCCATTTATAAAAAATAAAGAAAATGTCACAAAAGTGTATGGTTCCCCAAAGTGTGATTGGCATTGCTTCTATAGAGGGGAAATATTGTCGTTGTGTTGAAACCCTTGGATCTGGTGGCAATTGTGCTAGGTGGATCAGCTTGTAGGTTTGTTTGAAACCCTAAAACATGTGGTTGGAGACTATGTGGAGTATAGTGTCATATCATAAAATCGGTTCAGCTAGTATGCATCCACTTTACAATATTTCAAACATAGTGAGGGTAAGAGAAACAACTCAATCTCTGGTGCAAGTTGTCCCACTCATAAATGATACAGAGGCATGTCTTTGGATAAACTGGTCACACCACAGATTATATTACTACAAAAGCCATCGTTGGATCGATAGTAATCTCCAGATCAATACCTGTTTGGATGGAGGTGTTATCTCAACATGGTCCTTTGAAACAAACAACGATAGGAGTTTGACATGTCAACAAAGAGATAGTCGAGGAATGTGTCATGCCCCATATTATTATTATTAAATATAAATAAAAATAATAATAATATCATGAATACAATAATTTTCCTAAAATGGTCATAATAAATACTTATTGGAATAAATAATAATAAAGAAGTATATAATAATTATCCTAAATGAGGTCATAATAAGTATTTATTATCGATATTTATGTAATTAAATAGAATGGTAAAACAAGTAACCGTAATTAATGGAGAAACCCTAAAGTATAATAAATAATTAAATAATGGATCCTAGGGATTCGGCTCTTTACCACAGATGAACTCTATATAAAGAGGGGAAAGGACGAGAAAAGGGCATCCCTCTTTGGCTGATCTATAGAGAGAAGAAGACTTAAGATTGTTGGTTGAGTAGTAGATTAGGGGCTAGGGGGTGACTTGCTATTAAAGATTAAGTAGCAAGGTCTGTGGTTGGGTGGAAAGTTGTCCCCCACTTTTTGTTGTGGTTTTTCAGGTTTTCCAGGTCAAGGATCAATGTATGGCTAAGTTTATGAAGTCACAGGGTTGTAGGTAAATTGGAATCTTCAACATAGGTAAGTTCCTCACCTCTCAGTGTTTTATTGAATAATCAATGGTTATTTGGGTTAATTGTTGGTAGCTCAGTAGTAGATATGGTTATTACACATGGGCGATTTTTGTTTGTATTCTCTTTAGTGGATTGGGGTATTACATATGGTATCAGAGCCCAGCTTTAACCCTCAAGGCCTATGGTCCTTCCAAATTAAGTTAGATGTAAATATGAATAGATGTTAATCTATTAAAAAAAAATTGGTCATTACATTAGTTGAATCCAATGTTCGATTAGATTTACCATAAGAGGATATTTGTAGCATCTATCACCAAAACATTGTTGAGAACCAAGAAATCTACACAATAGTTGTTGGATCTACTTGAAATTATCTGATCTTGGTAGATCTTGCAATCATTTTGAATTAACATCCGTATTTTAGTTTTGATTCAGCTAGACCCAATGATTTGTTGTATATCATCATGGTTTCATAAAAAAATTAGGTTCGTGATATATGTATTCATGTTTTTGAATAGTTGGAAAAGAAGATGTCATTGAGGAACTGTTTGAAGAAATAAAATATAACAAATGTGAAAGAGCCCACACGCCGAAACCCTTATTGTAAACCACTTACCATAGTGAGCCTCTTCACGAGTGGAATTAACCAAAAGGTTATGTCATATAATGTTCGTAGCTATGTTGTAACAAAGGATCCATGGATTCCTTAGAGTAATAATTTAGGTCCTTTAACCAACAAAATGGGATCCATGGTATAATATTGGCAGCATCATATAGATCAAAGGTTACGTTGTTAATATAGGAATGATGTCTATGTTACAGCTATAATGAGACTGCATTACAGCTATAATAAGTTGGATTATTACATTTCATAATAGGTTAAAGGTTGTGTTGCTACAACAATAAGATTAAGGTCGTCTTAGCCAAGTTCAAACATACCTTTTTATATTATTATGGTAGAATAAAGACGAATTGATGTCAATCTAGGGTAGGGAACCTGCATCAATATAGATATTAACAGAATTGATCTAACAACTCTTCAATCTACTTATTGTCTTGACAATGAACTCGAATATGTGTTTGAAACAATGACAAAAGAAATCATGTCTACTAAGGATATGTGATATTGATATAGGTATTATTATACCTCAGAATATTGCTTAGAGACCGTTCATTGATGTTATTGAGATATTTTATTTTCTTTTTGTGTTTTATAGAGTGCAAGTATTAAAGCGTTGTAGAATGTAAAACCTACAGTGAAATCAGACCAACCGATGAAATATGCAAATTGAAATAAAAAATGTTTTATATATGTGAAATGTTGTTATTCGAGTTGTATTAGTCATCATGACTAGAGTACTAGGTATTTATGGTTTGATTATGGTTGTGATTATTAGCACGGGAATTAACCCTAGGGAAAATTCCTATCATTTAATTGATGGCTTTGTGCATCTTTCATTGGGACTAACTTGTGGGCTCTTGGGTATTGTTTTGGGTACGACTATCGGTATTGTCATTAAAGTCGGTGTTAGAGAAAATACATGTTAGATTTTGTAGCTCGGAGGTAATTATGCATTGGCGGTGCCCAACATGTAGAAGTGACGAGCAAATGTCTCTCTTAAGTGACTTTATAAAGTGATTTTATAAATTCAAGTTGGGTCTTTTATTGATAATGTTTGGGTCACTTAAGTGATTTAAGTGACCTCAACGGAAGATTAAGTCACATTCATTGATATTGTGGAGCAAGATCAAATATCAGCCCTTGCGATCTAGGGTTAGGGAAGTTTCTCATTAAAAAATGCATAAAAGCAGCTTGAGAGAGAAGTGGGGTGAAATTTTCAAGGAGATTGAGAGGCAAAGCGAAGGGACATGCATTCCAAGAGAGACAAAGAGAGATTGAGTTGAAGGGGAAAGGAGAAGGAAAACAAGAGAAGGGGAACACTTTCCAAGAGGGAGAGAGGGAACACATCCCAATACCAATACAACATTCTATGTTGGTCTGTACAACAAAAAAGAGAGGACGTACAATA
>WSFP011472971.1:0-17431 GCA_009831015.1 Picea engelmannii
AGAAGTTGTTCCATAAGTCTTAGTGGTGTGAATACTAGTGTTGATCTGAATATCATACCCTTGGGGTCTTATGATATTCTAATTGGAATGGATTGGTTGGACAAGCATCAAGTTGTCCTAGATTGTCATAGCAAGACATTTACATGTCTTGATGGATATGGAAAACAAAGCAATGTGAAAGGAGTTCCAAGATCCATCTCTATAAGGGAGATTTCAGCCTTACAGTTGAAGAGATGTTTTAGAAAAGGATGTCAATTGTATGCAACTCATGTGGAAGAGCCAGAAAATACGAAGGGGCCAAGCCTTGAATATTTCTCGGTACTACAGAAATTTGAAGATGTATTCCAAGATATACCAGGGTTTCCACCAAGAAGGTAGGTATATTTCTCAATTGATTTAGTGCCTGGAGCCACCCCGGTGTCAAAAACACCTTACAGAATGAGAACACCAGAGTTAAAAGAATTACAAATGCAGTTGGAGGAATTGTTGAAGAAAGGGTACATACGTCCAAGTGTTTCACCTTGGGGAGCACCAGTACTTTTTTTCAAAAAGAAGGATGGAACCTTGAGGCTGTGTATTGAATTTCAACAACTGAACAAGTATACTATAAAGAACGAGTATCCTTTACCCATAATTGATGACCTCTTTGATCAGCTAAGAGGAGCAAAGATATTTTTGAAGATTGACTTGAGGTCAGGATACCATGAGGTAAGGATAAAGGAAGAATACATTCATAAGACAACCTTCAGGACTAGGTACAGGCATTATGAATTTGTAGTGGTGCCATTTGGACTGACCAATGCACCAATTGTCTTTATGTGCTTAATGAATGGCATATTCAGAAATTATTGGATAAGTTTGTCATAGTATTGTTGGATGACATACTTGTCTATTCCAAGTCTGAAGAGGAGCATGAACATCACTTAAGACTGGTATTGCAAGTGTTGAGAGAACATCAGTTGTATGCCAAGCTAAGTAAGTGTTCTTTTTATCAAAATAAGATCCATTACTTGGGACACATTATTTCATAGCAGGGCATAGCAGTAGATCTAGAGAAGATTGAAGCCATTAGAGGATGGCCAACACCCAGAAATGTTTCAAAAGTCAGATCTTTTATGGGATTAGCTGGCTACTACAGAAGGTTCATAGTAGGGATCTCTAAGATTGTTCATCCCATCACTTCTTTGCAAAATAAGGGAACTAAATTTGAATGGACACCTAAGTGTGAAGAGAGTTTTAATCTGTTGAAGGAATTACTTACTAGTGCACCTGTGTTAAATATTTTTAACCCAAATGAAAGCTTTGTTGTATGTACATATGCATGTAAGGAAGAACTTGGGGTAGTCCTCACACAAAATGGACATGTCATTGGTTACGATTCCAGAAATCTTATGGAACATGAGAGAAACTATTCCATGCACGACTTGGAGCTTGTTGTCACTGTCCACACCTTGAATATGTGGAAGCATTATCTCATGGGGAAGAAATTTGAATTAAGGATAGACCACATTGGCCTGAAGTACCTTTTTGAACAACCAACCTTGAATGCCAGGCAAACAAGATGGTTGGAATTTTTAAGTGAATATGACCTCGGTATCAGGCATATCAAAGGAAAATATAATAAAGTTTTCGATCCACTTAGTAGAAGAGTGCATCTCATGCATGATACTGTTGTCAGTATGCATCAGTCAGACTTGAAGAGAACAATTTTAGTTGATCTTGTTACAGATCAGCATTACCTACAGGTAAAGGAAAGCTTACAACGAGGATATGTACAACAAAAAATAAAGGAGTATGAGATAAAGGAGGATGGATTACTCATGCATAAGAATAGAATCTATGTTCCTAGTTTCAAAGAACTGAGGAATTTGGTATTGAAGGAAATGCATGATGTTCCTTATGATGGACATCTCAGTTATTAGAAAACGATTACAGTAGTAAGAAGCCAATTCTTTTGGCCAGGAATGAAAAAGGATGTTTCTGATTACATCGGTCAATGTATGGAATTTCATAAGGTGAAGGATGAGCATAGGCACCCAGCGGGTTTGCTTTAGCCATTACCAATACCAGAGAAGAAATGGTAAGTGATAACCATTGATTTCATAACTAAATTACCCAGGACATCAAGGAAACATGATTCAATCATGGTGGTGGTTGAAAAATTAACAAAGGATGATCATTTTTTTCTTGTACAAATAACCCATACAACGACCAATATTGCAGAAATTTACATGAGGGAGATTTCTAGGTTGCATGGGATACCTAGGACAATTGTCTCAGACATAGATACAAAGTTTACCTCCAATTTCTGAAGGGGATTGTTTAAAGGATTTGGTACAAATATAAACTTTAGCACAACATACCATCCCCAATCAGATGGAAAAATAGAGAGGGTCAATCGAGTAATTGAAGATATGCTGAGAATGTATGTGATGGATAAACCATGTAAGTTGAAAGATTACTTACACTTGGTTGAGTTTGCATATAATAATGGGTATCAAGCTTCATTGAGAATGAGCCCATTTGAAGCCTTGTATGGTAGGAAATGAAATACTCCAGTGAGTTGGGACAACCCAACAGATAGAGTGGTACTTGGGCCATAGTTTCTCAAGGATATGGAAGACCGGATGGTTAAGATCAAGAAGAATTTAAAGGAAGCTCAGGATAGACATAAATTTTATGCAGATAAGAACGGGACATCTAGAGAATTTAAAGTAGGAGAGCATTTACTTTTGAAAGTGAATCCTGAGAAAATATCCTTGAAATTGGGTAGTTGTACAAAGCTGGCAGCCAGATTATGTGGTCCATTTGAAATCTTGGATATAATAGGGTCAGTTGCATACATGCTTGCATTGCCTGCTTCCATGAATGTGCATAATGTATTTCATGTCTCTTTAATAAATAAATATGTACATGATCCTAACCATGTTATTGATTGGCATCTGATTCAGGTAGAGACAGAGGGAGACTTTCAGGTTCAACCAGTGCGGGTATTGGACAGAAAGGTCAAAATGCTCCAGAATCGAGTTATAGAGCTGGTAAAAGTTCAGTGGACCTGCTACGGTCCTGAATATGCTACCTGGGAGCATGAAGATGCCATGCGGGAAGAGTACCCACAGATTTTTGAATAAATTTTGAGATTTTGATCTCTATTTTGTATATGCATAGAGGACAATGCCCAAAATAAGGGGGAGGGGATGTAACACCCCGTGTTTTGAATCCCCATTTTAAATAATGTATTGTTACAATGTTGAGAGGCTAGAGTGCCCAAACAATTATTAAAATGCTAGTGTGCCCAAGAAATGTAATGTTTTGATGACTATTAATAATAAATACATTGTTGGCTGCTAGATGGACAAGAACTAGAGTTATAGGGGGCTATGATTCCACAAGAGAGGGGGCTTGAGGGGATAAATGTTTATTTCTATTTTAATTACCCTTTTGTCTAATGTAGTGGATTATTTACATGAGATTCTTGGGGGAGGCCAAGAGGTTCTTGATTCCCCATGAAAATACTTAAACCCATCCCTGGTCTGATTGGGGGGTTGGCTCGTTCGCTCCTTCACTTCCTATTTCATTCCATTATTTCCCTCACGCATTCATTCACTGATTTTTCATTGTGTCGCACCTAGGGTGGAGATCTCACTCCATTCATTTCCTTCACCTATTCATATTCCTCCTCTGTGTCTTGGCTTGGGGAAAGGAAAATGAACTGTTATAGAGGTCGCTGGTGTAATCCAGCCATGACTTGAGGCCTGCATGTCTGAGATGCATTGGCCTGTGTACAATTTGTTCACCACTGCAAGTCTTGAGAGTTCCAACATGGAGATTCTAGACCAGTTTCACTGGAGCCCTAGAAGGAGAAGGACTGCCTCAGGGACTACGTGGTAGAGAAGGGTGGAGGTCCATTCTCTTGGGTGGTGCAAGATGTGTATAAGTGAGATGGGTACTGGGATTGTTTTGAGTGTTTGGAAAGCCTCTGAGAACTCGAGGGTTGATTGGTTCGGGAATCCAAGTAACACTCTGGAACCGTCCTTGTGGATTCATAGCCATGTCTCGGGGGTGACACATTTGTTGAGATTTAGAGCAATAGTGTCTACGGTTGGGTGGAACATCCTTGGTTTGGAGCCAATTGGTGTCTTCTTCTATAAAGAAAAGTGCTCTCTGTTATGGTATTATTTACTTGTATATGAATGTATTATGTTGTGTATTTATTTATCGTTTAATTGAATCTTTAGAATATGCATGCCTGTTGGTTATTGTTGTGCATGTCACTAGATCTTTTCTTTTATGCATCCTTATTAATTTAAAAAGGTAGATCGGTAATAGAAAGAAGTCCAAGGGTGGGATTGAATATAGCGTATCCCGGCCTTTGGGTGGTGGGATAGGTTACAACATGTGTGACCTCTCGTTCTAGGATCGAATTTCATAGGAGCTGAAGTGGCTCACGGATCCTTACAAAACCCTTAAACTCTTACCAAAGGCCTTTTTTTTCCTTCAACTGCACAAAATTTTGTATTCACGATGGTTCTTTTGCTCCTCTTGGGTCGTACTCATGATCTTGGACTTAAAACCTTGGGATTATCTTGGAAGCCTTTATTTTGGTGCTCCAGAACTTTGGGCTTCGAGAGTTTCTCCGCTCCAACCTCTAAAACATGCTTCTCTCGAATAGTTGAATCACTGAACTCCCAAAGATTTTAGGGATCAACGATCCAAACTCCTTACGCGATCTAGGGCTAAAAAAAAAATTTGGGCTCTGGGCTTCGAGACTTGTACTAAGCAAGGTCTATTCTATTTTATTTGATTGTAACTAATTGTAATTGATCTAAAGTGTATATAAAGGAATGCAAATGATAGGATGAGGGATGAATAATTGACTAATCGTGTCTTGTATTGAAATCTTAGTATCAAAGATTGTATGGAGGAAGCATAAATTGGGGTTTAAAGCTCTTGATAGTTGTATGGAGTTATAAGGAGTCACACATGGATTTATCTTATGGACTAAATAGAAAGAACCTTGTAACGGTTTCCCCTCTAAAATTTTCTATGTTATGTTTGTTTAATTTTTTTTATGTTATGTGTATTTATCTAAATATATAATGAATATATGGTAATAAGATGATTTACACATTTTTTTTCTTAGTATTCAAATTGACTTCTATGATGTTCATTAGTGTCTAGAGTGAGACCTTATCCTTTTAAGATGTTGAATATGCAAATGCTAATGGACTTTATTAATGGGTGTTGAATATGCCAATGTTGATGCCATATTCATGTGAGAATTTGCAAAATTCAAATAAAAAAATGGAATTACATAACATTTCAATCAATGCAATCCTAGATCCCATATGAACATAACCCCTCGTTGATGAACTCATTGAAACATCAATAATCTATCAAGAAATAATAACAACTCACAAATACCTACACATTGTCAATTCATATAGAAAGCCATTGAAAGAACTCTTATTGCACCAAGTAACTACACAGTCTAGAGCTTAGACAAATTTGATCAACATATGCATCATCCATCTCATTTCCTCACAATAAACAACACTATGAAAATCACTTTTACTTATGTTTCCCATTCCCTGCACTATATCATTCCAACAATCATACAACACACACTCCATTCGAAAACCTCTAATCATATAAAGAATAAAAATGTCCACATTCTAAATACAAATACATAACATCTCCTCACAACATAGAACGTCATATGAAATACACTATTATTATACTTGTGACCCTCCACTACACTACCCATACACACCAAGGAACATGAACACCACCAAAATATTACATTACTTAAAAACAAAATGAGTGAAACGTCCAATAGTGACACCCTCGCCATGACACATACAAATTCAACCTAAAGTGAAACATCCTATAGTTAACACTCTTTCCATGTCACATGCAAATTTCATGTTCTACACCAATTAGAATCCAATAGTTAACACCCTTTCCATGGCACATACATGTCATAAACAATATCCTTAGAGGAGGATTTACAACAAAACAATACTTTGAGTTTTACCGAGACCAAAAATAAATTAATTTCATGCAAGAATTGGACCCTACAACAGTTCTTTAAAAATGAGTGAAACTTCTAATAGTGAACACCCTTTACATATTACATAGAAATTCAACCTAAATTGAAACATCCAATAGTTAATACCCTTTCCATGTCACATACAAATTTCATGTTTTGCACCAGTTAACATCCAATAGTTAACACCCTTTCCATGTCACATACCGGTCATAAACAATATCCTTAAACAATATCCTTAGTGGAGGCTTAGCAACAAAACAATACCTTGAGTTTTACTGAGACCAAAAATAAATTCATGTCATGCAAGAATTGGACCCTACAACCATTCTTTCCATGTAAGTTTCCAATCTTACAGTTATTACACTAATCTAGACTATCGTTTTGCACACTGGATGGGATGACATAAAGGTTGGACTTAAAAACTGCCTTGAGAAAAATTGAGCCATCAAAAACTTCTTTGCCTAATAGCTTCATATTCGTCTTGCAACTGCCACTTCCTTTTTAGGTCCTCCATATCAACATTGTGCAAAGTTTCCTCTTCGCCTTCATCCATATTCATATATGTCATATAATTAGGTGGCAGTTTCAAGGCAGATTCCAAAAAAGAAGAGTTCAAATCCTTGAGCCAAGGCTTGAGTTGTTCTGAAGATATTGATACAACACTCATAAACTCAACAGTAAATACAATTTAGAGACAATTGTTTGAGGAAGTCCTCAAATGGGAAGGAATACCTTCACCATTTATGACTTTAAATTAACCTAAATACATGACATGTTAGTAGCATAAATAAAGTGAAGGTCGCACTTTCTCGGACCATACCCCAACATTGCTAATGGACTTTAGTCTTCACTTTCAGAGAAATGAGGCATTCCTTCTGACCTGGAAAAAGGGTAAACATATAATGAAATATGTAAAATTCAAAACAAATTACTGTACAAACACAACACAATTTAACTTATAATATAATCAAGACCCAGGATAAATTCAAACACAATTACAACACATTGCATGACAATCATAGAAAAGGGAATTAGGAACAGAAACATGTTTTTGAGAAAAACAGGTTGACAAAGTGATTTGGTGAGCTTATCAAGTATCTGCAATTTTCTAAGAATTTTTCTAATAAAGGATCAAGCTAACAAGAAACCATTCGAGAAAGCTTGCATATATTACGGGAAACAAGACTACCCGCTTGCAGAGATTACCTTTATAGCTTATCAGGTGCAAATCCCTAGCATATGATCCTGCCCTAAAGTCTCGGGCCTCGCCCAACCCCATTTTAACAAATATCCCTAATCATGATTAAATCCCCCCACCCAAAACTCTATCTCGATCTACTCGAACAATAACTAAATCTTTCTAAGCGTGAGTCCATCCACAAGGGCAGATACAGGAACATCGTCGAGAGTGGGAGTGATATTTTTAAGCGTCCGAACAGGAATATCATCGGGAGTGGAGCTATGAGTGCACCCGTGGAGGTGTGGTGGGTCATCCTGGTCAGGAGTGGAATTGTGAGTGCTCCCGCGAAGGTGAGGTGGGCTCCTTTGTCTTCAATAGACAAGCATGTATTGTCCTGTTCCTTATTCTGTGTTTTTTTTTTTTTCCCCTATGGAAATGACAATACTTTCAACACACTTTAAAAATGGACAAGAGGTACCCATCTCAAGTGAAACAAACCATTTATGTCAAGCAAAAATTGCCTCTTCAAGCAAAGCAGGGAAGTCATTTTGGGTTAATTCCAAACAGTTTCAAGGTATTTTAAAACGTAGAGATGCTCATCTAAAATGGGAACAGACAAGGAAAAATTTGGCCCTCTGTAATAAACTTTCAAACAAGCCTCTTCTGCAAAGGTGTAACAACAATAGGACTAAATACAACAATGATTATGCATTGTACAGTCCCACATCTACACCTCTCACATGATCACCTGACCTGTATGTGCAAGAGTTACTAAATGCCAAGAAGAGATTGGAGGTTTTGGAAGTCAAAGGGCATGAGAGAGACCTTCAAATCCAACTATTGATAGTAGAAAATCGAGACTTAGCAGAAAACAATAAAGTTTTAACAAATCAAGTGTCATTGTTGCAAGAAGTCCTTTTAGAAGAAAAGGTTGAATGGCAAGGCTTGAAGGATGTCGGGGAAATCAGGGAAAATTTTGTTGTGGAAATTAGAGAGGTGATGAACTCTAAAACACCCAAAGCTGAAGGGAAAACATGTGAACAAACATACACCCATGGAGTGAAAGAAAGGGATGAAGAGAAAATATATTTTACAAAAAATTCCAAAACTTGGGCACAAGTCACTAGCAATTCTGCTCATATGGAAAAAGAAACACACAGCCAGGGGGACGACATGCAAGGTAGAGAAAACAAGGAAAGACAAGGCAGAGAAACAAACATAATTATCAAAGGTGTGAGAGAGTATGGAAAAAATGAGTTTACTCTCGATCTTGCAAGTGAATTTTTGAAGGACGAGTTGCTTTGGCAAGGCCGAATTTTCCAAGAATGGAGGGTGGGTAAGCCTAGTGGAGAGAGAGCTAGGCCCATAAAAGTCATCATGTTAATCATACATGACAAGAAAATTCTCCTAGGCAAGAAGCAACTCTTGAGAGGCTCTTGCTTTTTTCTAGATGAAGATTTAACTATTAGACAGCAAGAGTTGTCAAAGGTTAGGGCAGCAAGGGATGAGGGAAAAAGGGCATGGTTGTTCAAAGGAAAAGTTGTTATTGCCTTTTTTGGTCCTCATTCTAAAATAGGACAACAAGTTGGTAGCCAAGAAGAGACAACAATTTCATTAGCATGAAAATATGCAACAAGGCCAGTATGGACAAATAGGGGTGAAGACTCAACTTTGAGTCTTGTAGACCAAAACAAATAGCAATCAAATTATTCCCAGTTTTCCTTAAGATTAGTTTGTTGGAATTGCAGAGGTTATCCTTGGAGGTGGGGACTTGGATTAGGACCTATCGCAGAAGATAGAGACATAATTTGTCGATTGGAAACACATGAGCATGAAGGGTGAAAGACACCTCTATTTGAAGAGTATGTGAAGATGGAAGTGTGGAAAAAAGAAACTAAGAATGGAAAAGGACACAGGGGTATCATGGTCTTAGTGAAGAAAAAAAAAGGTCGTCTCATTCAGTTAGAAAGAGAAGACTCAAATAAACAATTCATTTCATTTAAAATATCAGAAAAATGGTAACATCATCGGGATTGCAACATGTTATTTTGCTCCACAAGTTTCAAAAACTTACAAAAGTAGGGGGCTTGACCACAAAGACCCCTTTTCATCCTTAAAAAATGATATTGCAACATACTCTCAACTATATGTGACGTCCTTACAGTGGGTGATTTCAATGCTAGGAAAACATGTGAACAAGCTAGTATTCTTCATTGTAGGGAAGACTACAACCCCATTTGGCTTACAGAAGAAAGAAATCATTAGTGGACAAGAGTTTCAGAGGACAACAAAAGATGCAACTTTTTGGGGGAACAATTTCTTACTTTATGTGGGGTATTCGACTTAGTCATTTGTAATGGGTTGGCTAGATGGGTGAACTCTGGCAATTTCACCTGCAATACCTACAATGGAGCAAGTGTAGTAGACTATGCAATTTTCTCACATGGCTTGTGTAAGAAAATGGAGGAAGTTTTGATTGGTGAACAACTGTGGGAGTTGAAATCTGATCATAAATCGATCTATTTAAGTCTAAATTGGGTTGAACAACAACAACATGGGACTAAAAATCAACACATTCAACAACCACCTTCAAAGGGAAAAATTCTATTGACTCAAAAAAACTGTAACACCTTCAAGATATTGCTAAAGAGGTTGTTTAACAAGGAGAAAAATTCGTCCTAGGGCCTTCATAGCCATGAGCTAAGAAATTTAATCCAAAGTGCACTTACAGAATGCAAAAGAGAAAAACATAGGAAATCTGAAACAAACTGGCTTCTGTTTAATGTTTGGTTTGATGAGGAATGCAAAACAACAAGGAAAACTTTGAAAGAGTCAAGCCAGAAAGAAATAAACATAAAATATTACAAGCAAATTGTAAGAAAAAAAAAAGATGATTTCATGATCTCAACCAGGGAGGAACTAATCTTATTGGGGAAAAATAACCCCAAGTTATTTTGGAAGGAACTTCAAACGAGAAAGAAACAAACTGAAAATAATATCATAGCCTGTCAGTGGTTCAAGTATGAAAAGTAACTTTATGAGAAATATCCTAAGGTGGACCCCCCTCCCTTGGTCAACACTACTACTAAGCTCTTCATCGTGAAATAAATTGAGGTGGGTATCAAAAATTTGGGTGTTGGAAAAGCAAAAGATATAGTTGAACTCCAAGCAGAATATCTAAAGTGGGGTTCAAAAACTCTTTCACCTCATATTATGAAAATTTTCAACAATGACATTCAACAGGGGTTCCCTACAGATTGGACAACGAGCCTAGCAATACTGCTTTTCAAGAGTGGGGATGTCAACAATCCCTTGGTAATGATAAACTCCTTGTTTGCAAAGTTATTTGGAAGTATGCCAGAAAATAGAATCAACAAGTGGGTGGAAGAAGGGGACAAGCGTGATAAAGGGCAAGTAGGTTTCAGACCTAAACACTCAACGATTGATCACGGTATAACTCTAAGGCACATCATTGAAAAAGCATGGGAGAAAAAAGAGGAAGCCTTTTGGTTCTTTGTCGATTTCAAAAAATATTTTGACATGGTCCCTAGAGATAAGCTTTGGCATAGAATGGAGGAACTTGGGGTTCCTATACATCTTAGAGTAGTTGTCCATAGGCTATATGAGGAGGTTAAATTCAAAATTAGAACGTCAGCTGGTATCTCCGAAAGTTTTAGGAGTGATATCGGGGTCAAGCAAGGGTGCCCATTTTCCCCTACCCTTTTTGGTTTATATATAAACAAACTTGAAGAGTGGTTAAATTTATAGGAGGGTGATGGTGATCTTTTGGGTGATTTTGTGATAAGGCTTCTTTTGTATGCAAATGACCTTATTCCGATTGCTAAATCCACTCTTGGGTTGCAAGAACACTTAATTTCCTTTGAGCTCTTTTGTAGTACAGTGGGGATGCAAGTCAATACTAGCAAGATGAAAGTGGTAATTTTTTCTAGCAAAAGAAAACATAAGCAACATAAGTTCTACTTTGAAGGCAACACTCTTGAAGAAGTAACAAATTACAAATACCTCGGAATTGAATTCAACAAAAATCTAAGTTGGGAAGGTTGTAGAAAGAAAAGAACTTTGGGAGGTTGGAAAGCGTTCTATGCTTTTCAAAATAGGTGCAGAGAAGTAGAGCTATGGGAATGAAAGACTATGCAAACTCTCTTTGGGATTTTAGTGATCTTGGTGGTTCTATATGGTTGTGAAGTGTGGGCCAACAACACATCTGACTTACAGTGGAAGCAAATTGAGAAGATTCAAAAATGCTTGATTACAAACAAGTTTAAAATTAAAAGTTATGTCCCTTATGATATCATGCTGAGTGAAATGGGGGTTGCTCCTATTGAAGCAACTGCTATGGTGCGTCTCATAAGGTATCTAAAAACAATTGAGAAAATGGAAGACCGTCGGTGGCCTAAGGTCATCTTCAATGACATATTGTGAAAAACCAAGAAGACGTTGATGCGACAAAATATTAAATGGATTAATAAATGGGATATCCACTTGAACAGGTGCCCTACGAACAATAAAGAGATAAAGGTTTTTGTTATTGATAGGTTCAACAAGCGAACTTGGGATAAAGGGCTCAAGAGAAAGAAAGAGTATTATATTGAAGAGTTTAACCCCACATACAATCATCATCAAAAAGCGTACATAGGGGACAATATATCTTGGAAAGCCAAAATTATTATTGCCCAATTAAGAACCAATTCACATCAACTCCATTATGAAACTGGGCATTGGAAAAGACCAAAAGAAGCTTGGGAAGAAAGGGTGTGTGTGTTCTGCACCTTCAGAAAAGTGGAAACAGAAAAAAATTTCATTTTAGAGTGTGAAGCCTTCAAAGACAGCATGGATGACTATATAAGTATCTTGAAACCTAGCTCTTGGAATAACTTATTCAGTGAAGGGACAGTCGAGAAATTAGGGAAGCTCATCATCAAGTTGAACAAGAAAAGGGATGAACTGCAGAAATTAGTGTGTGAGGCGGTCTGTCCCATAGGCTATTGTTAGCCTTGTGGATGTTAAAATCATTTTCTTTCTTTCTTTCTAATAAAGGATCAAACGAAGAATACTACCCACTTGCAGAGATAACCTTTATAGGTTTATAAGTTGTCAGGCCCAAAGCCCTATCATACGATATTTCCATAAAATCTCAGGCCCACACAGCCCAGTCCCGTTTTAACAAATAACCCTAATCATGAGAAATTCGCCCCCACTTGGAACTCTATCTCGATCTGCTTGAAAAATAACTAAATAGTCTTGTTTTAACACATAACCCTAATCATGATAAATTTGCCCCCACTTGGAACTCTATCTCGATCTGCTCGAACAATAACTGAATAGGGAACTCAAACTTGACATCTACCGTAATTCAAAGGTTGTAGTGTGTCCTCGTTGGAAGGTCGAAGAATTTTTAATCACCGTCAGTGTTGCATATAGTTTCTAATTATTTCCTCTTTTAAATGATCCAAATGATAATACTAACTTGATTCAAGAATATATATATAATCAATTCACTTTCCAAAGCTATGTTGAGTTATCTCTGGAAGATGTTATCGTTTTATATATATGTACCACTATGTATAACTAACTCAAGCTATGTGGGTATATATATAGCCTACATGCCACTCATCGGCGGGTATACATAGCCTACAAGCTGCTCATTAGCTTTAACTTTTACTTTGAATGGAAGGACAACGTTGTTTTTTTTATTCTTTTGATATGGTATCATAAAGATTATAGGGTTTTGATCCTAAGGCATTATGAATATTCTAGGGTTTGAGGTGTTTTTCCATTTTATCATTACTTTTTAATTCAAATGAAAAATTAATAAATTGATAATTAAAAATATACTAAATTTGAATCATGAGAGAAGTATAAAATTGTTTGAAAATAGTCCTCGAGTATGACCTAAATATAGGAGCGAAATTCTACCCCTTTAAGCATCATCAAGTGGTTATTTGAGGTGCCCCCCTTTAGGATCACCAACGATTTATTTGAGGTGGCTTGATCAATCACCGATAGGAGCAAGTGATGACTCTCCCCACAACTGATAAAATTTCCCACTATGATAAAAAATTGATAATTTTTCCCACTAAAATAAAAAATAAAATAGGTTTTTCCAAAATAAATTTTTTTAAAAGAGATAATCAAACCTAAAATTTTCAGCAGAAAACTTTGCACCCTGATAACAATGTCCACCTCCCAAATATTTGACGAAGAATGCGAAAAATTGCTTTATTTGAAACCAAACCCTCTACCAAATACTAAATCCTACCTCTTAAGCATTTTTATAGGTGAATCAAAGATTTTGGTCGACACCCAAGGGTCATATATACAAAGTGGGCCTACCTATCACTGATTAAAGAGAAGTGTGACTTGTGATGTAGTCGTACCGGTTAAGTTAGTGGTTTTATAGCATTGGTCATTGTTTGAGTCCCTTATGTTGTAGGATTTGGGATTTGAACCTAGGTTTTACCTAACTAATCTCAATTCCTCTAATAAAAAAAATATAATATATTAGAAATACAAAATTTTATATTAAAAGTATGATTTTAAATAGGTTAGTAAATAGTAAAATATTATATATATTTTTAAAAATTAATAAATTGATTATCAATATTTTATATTGTAAAGTCAAGTGACTAAAATATCTCAAAGTTATTAAGTTTTTGGTAAAAGTAACATTGTATAAATAAATTTATGTTTTAGAATTCTTAAGTATGTGAAATTATTCACAACACATAAATATTTAAAAGATTATTAGTCCATTAGCTAAGCAAAAGAGTCTAAATTGAGGGGGTCTCGTGTACATAATGTAGGGAGTTTAATTTGTTATAATAAAATTGAAATGTTGATCCTTATAATTAGTTGTTAAGTTCTAAGTTTATTTAATTATTACAAACAACTTATCTAATCTATATTTGAATGCTTACTTTCAATCAATAATTTGGAAATTTATACTTCTTTAAACAAAAAATGAATCCTGCATTGGTTGAGAGATGTGACCCACAAGAACATATAAACTCCATTATATCATGATCCTTGTGCCAATGAGGAAACCATACTTTCAAACATCTTAGTAATAATGTACATACTAGTGGATCTGTCATATTATGTCCTCGCCCCATATTATGAAGCTAGTGATATATCAAGCTAATGGAAACCATTATAGAAAGGTTTCCATAAACGAACGAACTAGACTACCCGCTCGCAGGGTTGTAGCATGATTCTATCTATAGAATATAAGATTTAAATACTGAGATTTGTCTTAGCCCAACATCATATAAGGAGAAAGAGGTGCAATCAAAATTAAACTTACAATCCAACAAAAACAAACACAGAGATAAACAAATAAACTTTATAGCTTGTCAGGTCACAAAGCCCTATCATACGATCCCACCCTAAAGCCTCGGGCCCTGCTCAGCTACGTTTGAAAAAATAGCCCACGGAGATAAACAAATAACCCTTATAGCTTGTCAGGTCCCAAAGCCCTCATTTGATCCCTCCCTAAATCCCCAGGCCTCGCCTAGTCTCGTTTGAACAAATAGCCCTATGAGTTATGAAAAATTGGCCACCACCTGGAACTCTATCTTGATTTGATCAAACAATAACTAAATAGGGAACTCAAACTCGAAGGAAAGGCATCTATTGGAATTCAAAGGTTGTAGCTCGTAAGCATGTCCTGGATGGAAGGTCGAAGGACCTCAAAGAACGACATATGCCCTGACAAGCTATAAAGGGAAAATGCAAATAAAGATAACCTTAATTACAAAAACATTATGGTTTAATAATCCATTAGAAACCCTAAAGCTCATAATTGTAGCTCACGTTTAACCCGAAAATACATATCGTTATTAATTTTGAAACAATATAGTGTATAACTAAAATAGGTTTAGTTTAGGTGATCAAGAGGAATAATTGATATATTCTTGTTTGTTGCTCTTCACAGGGGTTCAATTTATTTATTGTTGAAGGCCTTATACCCTGAATATTCTAGGGTTTGAGGTGTCTTTTACTAAAAAAAAAAAATAACTAGAAAAAAATAACAAAAATTCATTTTATCATTATTTTTTAATTCAAATGAAAAATTAATGTATTGATAATTAAAAATATATTAAATTTGAAGCATGATAGAAGTATAAGATTGTTCGAAAACTATCCTCAAGTATGACCTAAATATCAGAGAAAAAGTATGCCCCCTTAAGGATCACCAGTTGGTTATTTTAGGTGGCCCACTTAAGCATCACGAGTGAGTTATTTGAGGTGGCTTGATCAATCACATAAATTATTTTAGAAGAGATAATTAAACCTGAAATTTTCAGCAGAAAACTTTACACCCCAATACCCACATCGCAAATATTTGATTAAGAACACAAAAAACTGATTTATCCGAAACCAAATCCTCTACCAAATACTAAATCCTACCTCTTTAAGCATTTTTATAGGTGAATCAAAGAGTTTGGCCGGCACTGAAGGGTCGTATATACAAAGTGGGCCTACCTATTACCGATTAAAGAGAAGTGTGACTTGTGATGTAGCCGTACAAGTTAAGTTAGTAGTTTTATAGAATTGTTCAATGTTTGAGTCCCTTATGTTGTAGGATTTGGGATTTGAACCTAGGTTTTAGCTAAGTAATCTCAGTTCCTCTAACAAAAAATAATAACAAAATTATAATATATTAGAAATATTAAATTTTATATTATAGATTAAAAGTAAGACTTTAAACAGATTAGTAAATATTTATATATTTTAAAAAATTAATAAATTGTTTATCAATATTTAATATTTTATATTGTAAATTCAAGTCACTAAAATACCTCAAAGTTATTAAGTTTTTTTGGTGAAAGTAACCTTGTATAAATAAATTTATGTTTCAGAATTGTTAAGCATGCGAAATTATTCACAATACATATATAATTAAAAGATTATTAGTCCATTAGTTAAGCAAAAGAGTCTCAATTGAGGGGGTTTCGTGTGTATAATGTAGGGAGTCTAATTTGTTATAATAAAATTGATTTTCTACTCCTTCTAATTAGTTGTTAAGTTCTAAGTTTATTTAATTATTACAACCAATTTATCTAATCTATATTTGAATGCTTACATTCAATAAATAATTTGGCAATTTACACTTCTTTATACAAAAAATGAATCCCGCATTGGTTGAGATATGTAACCCACAAGAACATATAAACTCTACTATAGAACAATCCTTGTGCCAATGAGGAAACCATACTTTCATACATCTTAGTAATAGTGTACACACTAGTGCATGTGTCATATTATGTCCTCGCCCCATATTACGAAACTAATGAGATATCAAGTTATCGAAAAACCATTAGATAAATATTGTCATAAATGAACGAACAAGACTACATGTTTGTAGGGTTGTATCATTATTCTATCTATATAATATAAGATTTAAATATCGATACTCGTCTGAGCTCGACATCATATAAGGAGAAAGAGGTGAAATCAAAATTAAAAGTACAATCCAACAAAAACAAACACAGAGATCAAGAAATAACCTTTATAGCTTTTCAGGTCCCAAAGCCCTATCATACAATCCCTCCCTAAAGCCTCGAGCCCCGCCCAACCACATTTAAACAAATAGCCCACAGATACAAACAAATAACCTTTATATCTTTTCAGGTCCCAAAACCCTATCATACTATCCCTCCCTAAAGATCTGAGCCCCGCCTAGACACGTTTGAAAAAATAGCCCATAGAGATAAGAAAAAAAACCTTTATAGCTTGTCAGGTCCCAAATCCCTATCATATGATCTCACCTGACCCTGTTTGAACAAAAATCACTATGAGTTAGGAAAAATCATGAGAAATTGGCCCCCACCTGGAACTATATATCGATCTACTCGAACAATAACTGAATAGGGAACTCAAACTCGAAGGAAAGGCATCTATCGTAATTCATTAGTTGTAGTTCATAACCCTGTCCTCGCTAGAAGTCTGAAGGGACTCACAGAAAAACATCTTCCCTAACAAGCCATAAAGGGAAAATGAAAATAAATCTAACCTGAATTAAAAAACCGGAATATTGATTGTTGTCATTGATGTCAACCCTAGTCATGGGTTTTGGACTGCAAGATTGATAAAGGTATTTGGACATGAAGGAAAATGCACATGCATATACAACACCCATGAATGGATAGTATACATCATGTTGTTTTCGGTGGTAT